>CABHPH010154422.1:63452-80544 GCA_902168325.1 Peromyscus nudipes | reverse complement strand
ATATGTACACCAGACTCAAGGAGCTAAGTTATCCTATGTCAGAAACAGACTAAAGCTTCATGGGAATTGCTTCAGTGGTGACTGTCAAGCTGTGTTCCTCATTTCAAAGTATGAATAGAATTCTGACCATCTATAGTTCTGAACAAGTATTATCCTTGTTAATTCTGAGGGGTTAATTTTGTTTTGGGAAAGGATAGTGTTATTAGAGTAAATTTAAAAAACAATATAGAAATTTTTACCGCTATGTTGTTTAACACAACTTACAAAACTGTTTATGGTTAAAATAGCAGCATTTTAAGAAGTATAGGGGCGGGGTCTTGTTATATAGCCGAGGCTGGCCTGGAACTTGAAAAACCAGAAATCTTCCTTCCTGGGTCTGGGATTATAGGTATGAGCAGCCATACCCCAAACCAGCTGTCACATAATTAATACAAGTCAGGTTCAACTGCCAAGAGCTTCCAGGGGAAGAATGAGGTTATTTTGGTTCCAGAAACCAAAACATGTTCTTGGAAGACTGAGCTGATAGAAATGTATGGGAACCACAACTGCAACTGAAGGCCTTTTCTCTCAGAGAGAGAGCTCTTTCACAGTCTTTAGAGTCTTACCAAAGGGAACTGCATGGGAAAAGGTCGGTTGCTCTTAGGAAGTGACCAATTGGAAAATGGACTTCAAGGATGGCTAGTACTATGTTAAGTGCTTGCAGGAATATTTTTTTAGTAACAGCTATTAGAGCTGTTATTCTTTGTCACTGCTGGGTAGATCTTAAGAACTTTCATACGCTCTGTATGTTTTCAATACACTGTTACAACACTGCATAATTACAAACTATAAAATTCTATCTGACAAAGTATCTCAGGTGACACTAGAAAAATTTTGGCATCCGATTCTGGAGAAACCTGTACTTCTCTGCCTCTGGGTCCTGGAATCCAGTTGGCTTTATGCTCTACTCTGAATGGAGTTGAACCTTGACTACACAGCTCCAGGCCTCTGGACTAGTTCAGTTTAGAGGCCCACCTCTTCCCTGGTGCCCTTTCCAGTTATATACACATACACTTTCCCCTCAATCCCTGTGACAAGCTTTGTTGTCGGACTATCTTTGGATCACCAGACCCCAAAGAACGACATGGGGACTTTTTATTAATTATGAAAGCATGGCCTTTAGCTTTCCCCAATTGGCCTTTATATGTAATTAACCTGTTTGTATTAGTCAACATTCTGCCATCTGGCTTTTTACCTTTTTTCAGTACAGCATGTCCAACATGTTTGTCTGATGGTGAATTCCATGCCTTGATTATTCCTCCTCTTCCTCTCTCTCCCTGGAAATCCTGCCTAACCTCTCCTGCCTAGCTACTGGCCATTCAGCTTTTTATTAGACCAATCACAGCAACACATCTTCACAGTGTTCCACAACAATCCCCCATTGCTAACAATGAACAAGCCAATGAACACTGCAACATGTCTAGACAGCCTCATCTTCTGGAGCACAGCACAACACTGTTAAGAGGGAACACCTGGAGACAGCTTGGACAAAGCACAGATGTGCACAGATGTGCACGTCCTCATATCGATCTCCTGTTTTCTAAGAGCAGCAAAAGTCCTAGATCTACGGATGTTCATATACATGCTACTTACTTTTTTTGCTGTTCAGTTTCTTTGGTCCTGGGGATTAAATGAGGGGTTCCATGTACATGCCAGGCAAGTAATCTATCATCTAGCTGTACACTCAGCCTACTTTTTTTACTTTTACTTTGACAGGGTCTCACTAAGTTGCTGAAGCTAGCCTTGAACTCACTTCAGAGCCCAGGTAGGCCTTTAACTTGTCATCTCTCTGTCTTTGCCTCTCAAGTAACTGGGATTACAGGTCTAGGCCATCAGGTTTGGCTCAAACCATTTACTGAAAACAAATTGGTAACTGTGGTTTTTCAGACTTGGCCAAGAAGTAACTTATTAAAAGGGGAACACTGAAGGGTATGCCAATAACAGACACCCCATCCTGGCAGTACTGGGGTGAGGACAAGGAAGATTAATAACAAAAAACAAACTATCTACACTAACTGGACTCAGGGGGTTATTAATGACAAAAATAACAAAGAGGCCATGAAGCTCAGAGGGAGGTGGGTGAGGTACTAGGGGTAGACAGAAGACAGCCTAGTGGATAGATTTGATCAATATATATTACATGAACGTACAGAACTTCCAAAGAATAAAAACGATTAAAAATCAATAGCTATATCATAACCGTGCCGAGCAGAGGGGGAAAGAGATGAGGAGGGCTGGGAGGAACAGAGAGACATGTCTCTAAGAGGAGGTAACGTACGCGGCCGGTAATATTCAAGTCTTTGTGGGAAGAAAAGATCCTTGTGGGGAAAATAAACCCCTCTCATGCTCCATTCCATTGAGACGACCCTGATGAAGACCCAGGAGGCTCCTCAGTGCTGTGAGTCCATCCAGTGACCTCATGCTGCTTGTACTCCAGTGGTCACCACAGCTGTGAACCACACTCAGACCCAATGAGACCCCCACCCCACCCCATACACCATGCAGCACCTCAATGTGCCACAAATACAAAAACAAGGAGAAAAATCATATACATGAAGAATTTCAATAAATGGGGTGTTAAACAAATTCTCATGCCATTGACACCATAGTTTTAGTCCCCTGGAAAATGCACACAAGAAAGCATATCTCCAATATATTAGACAAATTAGGTGTTACTGCATTTAAATTCCTAGAGATGTGCCCCTAGGCAAACTCCTTGGTTTCCTCCTTGGCATAGTAAGCCATTTTGCAGGGATCCTTTCCTTCAGACACAGCTGAGGTTGGATTGGCATTATAATGGTCCTAGAAAAATAAACCTCCACATTCTAAAATTTTGACGAGTTTTAGGTGAACACTCTCACAGCTGCAGAAAGCAGTAAGTCAAACTTTCCAAAGCCCCTTTTCTCTTGAAGAGACATGTAAATGTGCTTGGAATGAGGAAAAATATGGAAAGATTACCGGTTTCCTAGGCATTCAGAGTGAAGATCATTAAAATTTATTATTGTCATAATTTTCACAATATCATTCCCAAACCACTAAAACGGGTGAAATTCTAGTCACAAGAAAAAGACCAGACCACTTAAAAAATTATTTTTGAAATGTTGATTTTACACAGCCAGCAAAAGGTCTGGGAGAAGCAGAAGCCATTTTCTGAAAAACAGATTCCTCCCCAGGGGAAATGAGGTTAGTGAGGCCTGGCTCTTCTCACGCGGAGTCACTCACGGCTGCTCCCACTACTATAGGGCAGCACACCCCACTCTCATCATCCAACCAAACCCCGCCAAGAGCAGGGAGATGACTTTTTTCCTGCAAATTAAAACCACCACAAACGCTGCTAGCAATTTAGATATGGCCGGATTACACATTGGAAAAATGTTTTAACTCTGAGTTTCCAGAACACATTTCACTACTGCCATAAATTATTTGTGGGCATCCGTGGTGCTAAATGAAGATGTGCACTGTCACCATTTAGAATGTTTGCACAGGATGAAAGAATGCTTAGGCAGACTTCAAGAGCACACTTCTCCGGGGGTTCGGAAGACAGAATCTGGTGGTCTACATTTTTCTCAGGGAGGAAGGACCTTGGAAAAGGCCTAGAAAACAAGGGCTGTGGCTGGCATGAGCCGAATTCCACATGGCTCTACATATTTAATCATAAGAAAGCGAGACAGAAAGACAGTCCACAAAAAGCTTTAGCAGGCACCCTAGTTAAGACAAAGACCTCTCCGACCTCTCCAAATGACACAATGCCTAACACAGCCAAGCTCGCAAGTCGCGAAGAAATGGACTCATGCTTGCCAGTAATGAATGGCTCACAGAGGGGCAAAGTGTACTTCTGTGTTTCCAGAAAGAAAGAAAAAGAGAATAAATTAACGTTTACTGGACATTTGCAATGCAAGGGACTCCCCCCCCATCGCCGTTGCCAAAACAAAACAAAACCAACCACAAGAGGTGAGGTGATTATTAATACATCCATTTATTTTAAAAAAGGAAAGAAATTTCTGCCAAGAGATAAATTGTCTGAAGTCTCTCCATTGGTTAAAGAACTCATGGAGGCCAGCTGTGAATTCTGATGTCCGCAACACCTTTAAACTTACCGGAAGTGTCATACACTGATTTCCTTTCATGTCTCTAACAGCTCCGATGCTGACCTGTGTGTGTGTGTGTGTGTGTGTGTGTGTGTGTGTGTGAGAGAGACCTGTGCTTGTGCCTGTGGTATACCTCCTTCTCAAAGGCTGGATGGCAGCTCCTGTCTCAATCAGCACCACCCTGAGACTCGAGTGCACATATGTTCACCTTCCCCGGCAGAGAGTCCCTTCCTTCAGTTTTCTGCTTCTGATGACTGTCCAACTTCGTTTGTGACAACTGTGCTTTATAAAAAGAGCATTCTATACTGGTGACATTCACTGAGCATCACGTACCATGTTGCACCTGGCACAACCCAATATATCACCTACTAGTTTATAGCCTGCTTCGGCAATGATAATTTATAACTTTGAGTTTTACATTTCATGGTCTCTCTTGGGACTTCATTCTTTCTGAATCCTCTGAGCACTTGGCTGTATTAACCACACCTCCCTGGAAATGGACTCCCCTGGAAACATTTTCCTAAGTCTACTCCAGATCCACTCTGCCTTTCGCTCACTCCTCTACCTTAGCACAAGTCTCAGATACTGGAGTTCTCTGTGTGACCATCCTGTCTTACCCTCTCAATACTTCCTCTGAACTATACTCCAGACTGCAGTTCTCATGACACCGAATTCCTTGCTGTCAATCCGTATGGTCCAATTGTCCTTGGTATCTCCTAACTATATTTTCCACTTGTCTTTGGGTATCTCAGACTGAGAGTCCCCAAATGTCTCAATAAAACATGTAATAAGTCAAACTCATTTTACATTTCGCTACAAGTTAAACCCTCTTTCTTTCTTGGCAAGTGGTGCCAACATCTGCGGAGCATTGTGGGCAAAAAGACCTTCTAATCTGCCTTGGCTTTGCCGTACCTGGCTCAGTCCTAACGTCTCAGCATGTTACATGCCCCATCCATTTTGCCATCAAACTGATCTTCATAAAACAAGGCTATCACTGGCATCCTACTTTTGCAGAGGTTTCTCCAAAAGCCAATTTCCTAGGCATGGTTAGCAGAGCCAAATGCTAAAGATGCAGTCCAAAGACAGGCCAGTGGGCTGAAATTCATGAAGTTATTAATGACCTTTACCAAAGCAGGGTCTGTACTGAGTGGGTCACATAGAAAGAACTCAGTGTGGCCTCAGTTTCCAACCTGAATCTTGAGAACCGCCTTCCATTTCTGTTCTTTCTCCTCACTATTGTCTGTGGTTAGTACACGCTACCCCTTTAGCCAGAATGTCCTTCTATCTTTGGTCCATGTGGGGAACTTCTAGTTCTTCTGGTTTTTGTTTGCCTGTTTGGTCTCCCCACCTGCACCCCATCTAGTGCTGGGGACCAATCCCAGAGCGAAGCAGTACACTATCACCCAACGAAATTTCCAGCCCCGCCTGGCAAATCTCATCCACCCGTCCTCCAAGGTTCCCTCATACCTGTTATCTTAATCCTCCCTAACAACCGTTCCCACACCCACACGTTCCCAGATGTCTCACCATTACAGCACTGACCACTGAGCTCCAGAGTCACTGCTGACTCACCACCTCACCCCGAACCCTTCCAGAGCAGAGACGATGTTATTCATCTTTAAACCACATGGTCTAGTTCAGTGTTTGGATCATAGTTGGATGCTCAATAAATCTGGGTTACACAGACAAATTAATAGAGCTTTTCCTGTTTGCGGTGTTCAATTAGACTGCAGCTTTATTACCACAGCAATGTGTGAGAACACATGCTACACATTAAAGAGCATGGCAGCTTCCAGCGACACATCTGAAGTCTGGATTTCTACCGAAATAGTTTAAAATTCTATAAAAGTCTGAACAACACCGCCTATAATAAAGATGTAGTTGACGTTCTGCCAACATCATGGCTATGTAGCCTAAAAATTCACTTCGACAAAGCTCCGCTTACACCATTTACTCACCCAGCCATTCACTACCCCTCAATTCACGTCTATCTCTTCCAAAACAGTTCAGATAACGTTTTCACTCATCAGCACGTTTCATCTGCCCATTCATCTCCTTTGTACCATCTGATACAATATGGGGAAGATATCCAAGTCCATTATACTAAATAGTTTAAATTCTGTATCATTTCTTGAGAATGGAGACATTGTTTTTATTGTCTATCAAAACTGTACCCTCAACAAAACTTTTTAAATCAAAAGAGCTCACCTAGTATTTTGTGCCTAATATTTTCCAAGAAACGTTAGACACTAGGCAGCAAAATTCAAAGTAAATTCTACAGTGGGATGCATTATACTGTTGCAGAATATGTGTGTATACTGTGAAGATGTATCTTTGCCAAGTCACTTTCTGTGATACTGAGAATTGAACCCTGGGCCTCATGCATGCCAGATGGGCATTCTACCACTGAGCCACATCCCCAGCTTTTGCCAAGTCACCTTCTGATTGGTTTAATAGAGAGCTGAATGGCCAATAGCTAGGCAGGAGAAAGGATAGGCGGGAATTCTGGGGAGAGAGAGAACTCTGGGAAGAAGAATGTCGAGTCACCAGCCAGAGTCGGAGCAAGTAGGACTTGCCGTACTGAGGAAAAATAAAAGCCACATGGCAGAACATAGATGAATAGAAGCAGGTTAATTTGAGTTAGAAGAGCTAGTTGGGGACAAGCCTAAGCTAAAGACCAAACTTCCATAATTAATAATAAGTCTCCATGTCATTATTTGCAGGCTGGTGTTCCAAGAAAGTCCGACGAGAACAATTATTACATTATACTACTAACATTTATCCTCCTGTTTATTATCTTTCAGGCAATGAACGTGCAAGGAAACAAGTCACAAGGGAAAAAGTAGCAAATATCACACGGTGTGTACCTGTAGGCAGAGCACTCCCGGCTTGTGCTCTTAGAGCATTCCCACGTACGGCGGACAGACAGACAGACTCACCTGGTGAGTTCTGGGGAGATGACACTGGGGAACCTCGTGGGGACTGACAGTAGCTGGGGTGGAGTAAGGCATGTGGAGGCACATATGACATTATCTCTTCCTCAAATAAGCTAGGAAAAGACACAAAATAGAAGATACACATTAGCCAAAGAGGCCGAGAAGACCACTTCCACAGTGAGGAGGAGGGAGAGGAGGAGAAGCCTCCTGTGAGGCCTCTTGTGTTCTCCTCCATGATGATTTAACAGGTAGTTTCCTTCCACAGTTTCAGACTTGGAAACATCCATGTACAGGTAAAACACAGTTTTGTTGTGTGCATTTTTAATGTTCTCTGTAAGTAGTTATTATGCTTGAGTTTTACCCACCTCCCTCAATCAACAATACTGTAGTCTAATATCTGTGTGGATACATAAGGATCTAGGATATTCCTTTTGCTGGCTGTATATCAGGCCATTGTATGAACATACTAGTTTATTTATCTCTATTTTTTTTTAATATTTACCCTTTCCCCATGTGGTAGTTTGAGTGTAATTGGCCCCCATGAGCTCACAGGGAGTGGCACTAGGAGGTGTGACTTGGATGAAGTAGGTGTGGTCTTGTTGGAGGAAGTGTGTCACTGTGGGAGCGGGCTTTGAAGCCTCCTATGCTCAGGATACTGTCCAGTGTCTCAGACCACTTCCTGTTGCCTGCCGATCAAAATGTATTCTACTCCAGCATCATGTCTGCCTGCATGCCACCATGTTACACCATGATGATAATGGACTAAACCTCTGAACATGGAAGCCACCCCAACTAAATGTTTTTCCTTCATAAGAGTTGCTGTGGCCATGGTGTCTCTTCACAGCAATAGAAAGCCTAAGACATCCCAACTGTCTGCTTTTTATCATCAATGGCACTATGGATGTCCTCCTCTACATGGAATCTTCTATATGTGTGAGTTTCTTCTTGTGAACATGATACACACACAAAAGAAGAGTTGCTTAGTAATCTTCTTGTGAACGTGATACACACACAAAAGAAGAGTTGCTTAGTGAAAGCACATGCCAACCCAACCCAATCCAGCCCACCCCAACCCCCACAGCAAGCCCTGCAGTTCAACTAGAATTGTGGCTAGTTACATATCTACATGTAGGATGGTATTTGACCGAACATTCACCCTGACATTTTGTATGTGGTTAAAACATCTTCAAAAAGCACACACACTCACTTTTGTGGACTTCAGTATTTACAAAAAATGAGGGTGTAGCAGGAATCTTAAAAGTTCTTATTAATAAAACAAACCTGAGCCAGGTATTGGGGTGAACATTGGAAGGTCAGAGAGACAGAACAAACCACAGCTATCTCACCTCGCCGGATCCTCAGCTGGTCTTGCTTCCTCAGACTGGATGCCCCAAGCCCTCATCCAGAATGGGTCTCAGCCAGGCCAAATGTTTCTCCAGGCCAAATGCTTCTCCAGGCCAAATGCCTCTAGTTTCTGGTCCTCACGCTTTATATACCTTTCTGCTTTCTACCACCACTCCCTGGGATTAAAGGTGTGGCTTTCTGGGATTAAAGGTGTGTATCACCGTGCCTGGCCGTTTCCAATGTGGCCTTGAACTCACAGAGATCCAGAGGGATTTCTGTCTCTGGAATGCTAGGATTAAAGGCGTATGCTACCACTGCCTAACCTCTATGTTTAATATTGTGGCTGTCCTGTTCTCTGACCCCAGATAAATTTATTAGCATACACAATATTTTGGGGAACACAATACCACCACATGAGGGAATAAACTAAATCACCATCACACAACGGTGAAAAGTTAAGGACAATGGAATTTTATTTTAAGTGCAGACATAAGGTCATCTACCTTAAAAAACAAACAAACAAATATTATTTGAATTCAGTTCTTCTTGTATTTTAATTTTTTATGAATATTATTCTAATATAAACCTATATGTATATTTACATCTTCTAACAGGTACATGGACTTTTTACTACCTGCTTTCTAAGATGATGACATTTTCTAAGTGTTTAATCTGCAAAGAATATGAAAACGTATTTGAAATATGACAACATTGGGGATGGAGTGATGGCTCACTATTGAGAGTACTTGCTGTTCTTATAGAGGGCCTGTACTCAGTTCCCCGTACCAACACGGTGGCTCACAACCCTCTATAACTCTAGTACCAGGGGATCCAGTACCTAGCCTCTACGGGCACTGCACACACACAATGTGTATACACACATGCCAGCAAAACACCCAGACAGGTAAAAACAGATACATAATTCTTAAAAAATATAAAAACATTTCTAGCCTTTTTAATCATACAAGATGTTGCCAATTTGTGTCCCAGAGAAGTTGTCTCAACAGAGACTTCAATCTCCCCAAACCAGATAGTACGAGAGTGCCTCAGCCCCATTGGGCATCATCAGACTTTTTAGGTGTTAGGATTCTGCCGCCACTCCAGCTGCATGACCGCACATGTGCAGTTCAGGAGCTAAGCAGGGGGTCTTGCATCTTACATCATCCTTGTGCTGTGTGATGGCGCAAGTACACTTGCACAATCATGCAATCAGCGCATGCGTGGCGTAGCTCCGTAAGCCCACCTGCGCATGTGCACGGGAATCCTTAAAAAGCCGGATACAGACTCCTCCTCTCTCTGTTCTCTCCTGCCCCCACTATCTGTCTCTCTCTCTCTCTCTCTCTGCAAGTGCTTCTTCCCCAGGCCTGGTTCTTTTGTCATCCCTCCCCTCCCCCCAATAAAGTTCTGATACTGGGTTTTGTCCTGGCTGGTGACCAGCGCCGCTTATCATTTCATTAGGTTCTACAAATGTCACGTAAAATGGTGGCTCGTTGTACAAAACTACAGCTTAAGGTCACCAGCATCTTCCCACACACGTATTAACCAAATCCTCTTCAGTTCCTGTGAGAGGCCATCCATTTCCTTCACCCCGTTTTTGTTTCTCTTCTTTTAAAATAATTGAAAGTCATTCTTCACCTGCTCATTATCTGTTGTCAAAATTGCCCCTTCAGCTTGCTACATTTTTCATGCCTTTACTTGTGGCATCTTCCCTTATACAACTTGAAAATGTTTTCCTATGTCCAAATTTATTAACTATTTCCTATGTGACTCCTGAAAAGGTACATTTTAATGAAGTTAGTTATTGAAAGAATATAGGAAATGAATAATCAACAACAAAGTTAATAACGTCATTTAATTTTTTATGTTTTATAATAGTAATAGAAAAATACCTTTAAATGGGTTCAATTTGATTTGAATAATGTCTCAAAGCTACACAGTCTCACACTGTGGCTCACTGACAATCAAGTACATTTGTACCAGAACTGATTCTGCTCTCTAAGAAATACAACCCCAAAGAGACACAGAATCACCCAGTAAGTATGCAGCAAGTATACCTTTTAAGTGTATAAAAAGCTAAGAATGTGACCAAAAAAATCCCACATTTCCAGTAAGTAGTAAATACTATTTATTAGGTAAGTACAGATAGTATATTGTACCACTGTGTACTATAAATAAGTACATTTAATAACTCAAATGAAATGATGGTCTAGAATTGAATGTATAACATGTCATAACTATAGAATTATTATGTCTTCAACTTCTTCAAAGGCCCTTTAGTTTCCATGAACATGCTAATTTTCCCAAGCAAAAGACAATGTAGTCTTGCTCATTATTTATGAGATATTTAAACATGTCCAAATTCAACCATGCAGCATATAAGAATTTCATGTAGATGATGGCCTTTGACAAAGTACAAACATTTTAGCTATAATTAACTAAAATGTTTAAGACTATACCATCTAAAGATTATTTCGTTAAAGACAGCTGGAGAATAAGGCTGTTAGCCATGCTCACACCATTTTGAAAAGCTTTTGGTCTGACGTCACTGAGACCACAGTAATCCGAATTCCAGAGGTCCTTCCTTTATCCCTGCCTCTGCCCCCTGCAGACACCCTGCTAATGGCTGGTCACTCTGTTTATGCATCACCTGACATTCTTTACCTACTACTCACCATTCTGCTTCACTCCTGATAATGGCCGATTTCAGGCTAAAGGGACACTTTTCAACCTCCTTCCCACCTCCCCTTCTGCCCTATAACTAGCCCAGCGTGTGTGCATATGGGGGTTCTCGTTCTTAGGGATTCCCCTCTACAGAGCTTTTTTCTCCCAAATAAGAGCCTGTATTGTCTTAAGTTGCTTCTTTCCTTGTCTGCCTTTCCTGCTACTGACCTTTTCAGAGATGTCTGGTTTTTGTTTTTTTTATTAATTTATTTTTATAACGAAAGTATACGCTTTGACAGAAACATCATATTCTGGAATTAACAGACCAATAGTCTTCCTGACTCTCTGATAAGCTATACTATTTTTAGAACTAGTTCAGTATACCTCAGTTAAAAGGGTCACCTGATAGATTGAGAAGTGACAGCCTGTCCTCAAGGGTCTTCAGAGTTAAGGGAAGAGAAACAGTTTGGGGGAGCAATTGCACCTTTGGAATCTTGTTTCATCCACAACAAAGGACTAGCAAGAAATATGGCGACAAACACTAGGAGGGAGAGAATCAGAGTCAGGGTCAAAAGAAAAAGAAAAAAAAAACCCAAATCAAAAGAAAACAAAACCCACAACACCTTGTGGCCTTTGGCACTCAGGGATAAAGAACTTACTGCCTGAGTGGCCAGCTGTCACTGCTGCCTTTGATCCTAGGGAGACCTCCAGGGCAGTTTCCCAACCAGTGGGTCCTGCAAAGCATTACTGTAGTTGTGATTTGCCTATGCTTGATGGATGATCTCAAACATGAGAAAGTTTTGTGAAAACATTACTGTTGCCCTGCCAAAGTACTCTAAAATTTAAAACCAAACCCAATTTAACCACCTGTGAAGGAAAATGCAATGGGTCAGTGCCACGAAACTCCATCAAACTGGCAAGACCATTGACCAAACTTCAACCTTTTCATTTCCCAAACCTAAACTCTCAAAACCATAAAGTCAAAAAGCTATGCCTAAAATCTAGCAAAAGGAGACAAAGCACATTTTAAGAAAAAAAAAAAGTGGAAAGAAAATATAGACATGACCTCTGCTCTGGGCTGAGGGGTGAGCTGCATCGATTTATATGGCTACCTTCTGTCCCACTCAAGGAGTGGAACATTTGATTGGTTTGTCTTTATAACCTCTCCCTTTCCCGGTGGTGTAAAAGCCTGAGTAAGCAAGTCTCGGGGTACTAGATATAATATGAAATGAATTATTATGAAAGCTGCATCCTAAATCTTCAACGTGACAATTTCCTTAGGACTCTGAGGAGAAGGGGGCCATTTTCAGGCTATCAGCACGGGTATATTATTTTCTAAAATGTTCCGCAGTATCTGACAGCAGAAGACTTCGACCTGAAGTCTTAGTGTTCCATACCTCAGTAACATGACCAGGTCTGCATCACTCGAAAGCCGCACCAATCCAGGGGTCCCTTCAGTTCGGATAAATTGTATCTTCTCCCTGTTTAGTCAAGGAAACAGTGCAAATGTATGTATCTGGCTTTGGAATGTGACTTATTGGATAACCACACTTTCTATCATGGCCACAGCATTTTGGGTACCTACTAAATGGCACTGTGTTATGGAACCTTAGGAGTACAAATCCCCATCAGACACAGTTCTTGCTTTTGAGAAGAACTTTGTGGGGCTGGAATGAGGTAGTAGAATGCTTGCTTAGCATGCAGAAGGTCCTGAATTCATCCCCAGCACTACAAAGAAAAACAAACAAAAACAACAAAACAAAACATAATGAAAGGAGCCTGTGGGCAGCAACAACTTCTAACGCTGGGAGAAAATAATTATCTTATTGCTTCGAACACTTATTATAGATAGACAGTACTGCTCCCAGCTAGTAAAACCAGTCCCCTTTCTGGGTTAAGGACACCTGTGAGTTTGAATCTAGCAACAGTTTTAAAGGGTGGTTCCCTGTTCTTCAAAAAGCAACCACCCAGATTTGTCTTCTGCCATTCCAAAGGTGTTGTGTAGGAACATCCACCTACTTTCCTGAAAAATGAACTTGTAAGTTATGTGTGGCACGCTCTCTCATACTTGAAAACAGACAGTACCCGTGCTTGTAAAGAACATGGCTATGTTAAATAATGAAAAACAGGAACATTCTTAGTTATTAAGACTTGTAAAGCAGATTGTGTGTATAATGTGCAAATGTAAACAGACCTCACACACCAGACACAATGCTGTTAGTGGGTGTGTGGATCAGTGGTGGCGTGCTCGGCTGGTACATACAAGGCCTTGGGTTGGACCCCTAATACAGTATGTATACACACACACACACACACACACACACACACACACACTGCCATGATACGTTATTTCTGCCATTATCCATCATGTGATGACACCTTTGGTTGTACGAATTAAATTTTTTCTTGTTCTTTTTCTCATTTATCTCATATTATTTCAGAGCACACCATAGTGATGTATAAGAGGGGGAAATAAAAGTATAAGCTATGGCACTGAAACCATTTCATTTGGTCGAACACGGAAGCCACTCTGAGTGCTAAGGATAAGGCATTCTGAGAACTGCAGCATAAAACCGGATGTATCTCCGGTTACTCATTTAGATTTAGTTCTTATCAGTAGAGTGCCGCGTGGCTCTATTTGGTATTTTCACTGCATCTTGGGTTCCTAAGATCCGAGTCACCTTATTAAGATTCTCTACAGAGTTGAAAGCCACGAGGGGGAAGCTAAGGTTCAACTGTCCAGATGAAAAGTCCCCAGACACAAAGAAACTGACTTGCCTCTAGCCACACAGCTTAGAGGGTTAGGGAACAGGGTGCAGCCCCTGGTTTCCTCTGGGTAGATCTATTTCACATTTATTAGTACAGGAAGCGCCCAACTTTTACTGTCTTTAGAAACTTTTCTCTTCTGTCCTTTATAGTCAGCAAGAGGACTATGAAGACATGAGACTTGGACATTTCTTTTTAAGACATATGCTTATGATGCCCAGTTCCCTGCAAAGTCACTCGACCTTAAAGATCGGAACCAGGAAAGGCAGCATCCCAAGAGTGTTAGCATCACATTTGGAAGCACGTGACGGAAATCAGGGCCCATTCATTATCTGGCGAATTCTTTTCTAAGAGATCTAAGAATTAGCTTTAAAAAGTCTAAATTAGAAAAAATCTTATCTTGTAGAAAAATGAACAATTCCTTAACCTAAGAAGTCAAGTCCTGTGTAAGGGTGGATAAGGATCTGCTTTGATCGTGAAGCTATCTCTAACAAATATGTGCTTTATCTCTTCAGTCCATCACCACAGAGAAGCAAGGCAAATGAAGCAAAAACAAAGAATGGGCTGGCACTCGCCCCAACTGTGTTCACTGGAACCGGACAAAGCGACGATACAGATGCTGTGTTCTAGGCCGCAGCACGGCCTGCAGACATCCTGTGAATAAGAAGAACATCACATCGCTCATGTGAGTCACAAGGAAGACATAGTGAAGGGAAGAAAGGAGGCTGGCATCGGAGGCAGGATGTCAGGAGGGAAACTGCTCATCACTTTCTACATACTAACCACTAGGTAACGAAAACAACTGGTTTTGATTTTTCAGATGAGAACATACCGAGGCAGGCTGAGACTAGCTTTCTACCAGGCCAGTATATTTGTCACAGTGACAAGCTATGGGTCATGCTTCCAGGAGAAAGCACTAGAGTACACCATCTGGTATCTACCGAATTAAGTCTCTCTCTCTCTCTCTCTCTCTCTCTCTCTCTCTCTCTCTCTCTCTTCTTATTTTGTTTTTTCAAGACAGATTTTCTCTGTGTAGCCCTGGTTGTCCTGGAACTCATTTTGTAGACCAGACTGGCCTCAAACTTAGTCACATGGTGATAAACAGTCATGACTGTCATCTACAGTATGCAAAATATGCTTCTATCATTTTCATGGTTTTGATCACCAAAAGGAGAAGACTCTGCCTCCTGAGTGCTGGGATTAAAGGTAAGAGACAGCATTCCCAGCTCCTTAGTACTTTCTTATACTAACAGTCACACATCTTTTCTTCAAAGATTTCTCAAGCACTCAGTTTGTGCTGGGCACAGTCTTCCACAGACTTGGAATCTAATAATGAAAATCACAAAATCGTCTGTCCAGGATTTATGGTGCTATAGAAAACCAAAGGCAATTCTTAGTACTATATAAAACCATGTCAAGTGCTCTGTTCATCTAACTGAACTGTCTTAGGCCTTAGCTGGAGTCCTTTCTAAAGCCTTTTCATGTGGAAACAAAAACGAGTCTAGTTTATTGATTAAGAGAATGGACTAAGGGGGAGGAAGAAAGAATTCAGCAGAGTCTCAGAAATGGCACATACTTCCCAAGAATGAAGAAGGAAATGCTCCTTGGTAATCAATGATTTGCCAATATCCTATAGACCAGTGTTCCTCAAACTGCTACCTTCATCTACCAGAAATCTGCAGACATAGTCCCAGATTCTGCAGCACTTTTTAAGCGTCTTCTCCTTTTGGTGATCAAAACCACAAAGATGAGAGAAACATATTTTGGATACTGTAAATGACAGGTAGGACTGTTTACCACCATGTGACTTCACGTCCCATGATGTGTAGTTGCAAGACAAGCGCTTAGCAATTGGACATGGACTCTTCAAGTGTTAGTGAGCAGGGCTGTCCGCCCTTACGCCACCAGGGCCTTGGTGTCAAGTATGACAACAGTAGCTGTTTGCTGCTCACACACGATCTCTTACCGATTGGAAAGACAGAACTTCTCTATTGCACCATTAATTTCTATTATGAAAATGATCAAGGGGAGCTAAGTAATAGGAGTTGCCACAGGCTAAAGAGAAAATGAAGAGATGGACTTAAAAAGGATATTATACAGTTATGCTAAATAATGCATGGAAGATGGCATGTCTTAGTCTACGGAAAGCTTTGCAGTACCCTGCAAATAGAAAAGTGGTAGAATTCACACACCATGGGATACATCCCCTAACACTGTCACTATGATATTTGGGGACATTCTACATAAACTGGTGGGCTAACCCAATGAGTCAGTAAATATGAGTGAGTTTTCTGTGGTGGAGGGAAGATGGTGGCTGGGATAGTGCCAAGGACGCATGTCACAGGCCGTCAGAGGCCAGAGCAGAGGACCGAGTCAAACACTGGAGAAACACAAGACAAGTGGCTCTTTGTACTGGCAATAGTTTCAACATCAATGATTTGACTCCTGAAAAAAAAACAAAACAACAACAAAACAACAACAAAAAAAACCCACCTCAGGTAAAGTATTGATTCTACTGCCTCTCAGCATTCTGGCAAAGGTAAGTCTAGGATCTGTGTGTATCCGCTGAACATGTGATAACGCTCTACCCTTGGACAATATATTGAGTGGATACTGGAAGCAGGGGTACGGGACAGGAGCTCACCCACCCTCTCCACACATCACCCCAGTAGTGCAGTACCTCCAGAAACAGCACACCTTTCCGAGGACTTACAAAAAAAGAATTAATTTACATCACATTAATTTTCTTAGTTTTAACTTAAATTTATATATCTCTTGGTTTATGGTTCATAAAAATTATAATCATAGGAAATTGATATGCATTTTATATTTAAACATATTTACGTTTCTTCAGAATAAAAGTGGCTGCAGTCAACGTGATTGACCTATAATACTTCTTTTCCTTTTAGAAAATGAGGTTTTGACTCATGAATTTCCATAAAGCTACTTAGTATTTGGAATTAATATAGTTTGACTATAATTAGAGGATTCTGAATATTACTTTACTATATTTATTCAAATTTATTCTGTTAATGTACAGAATTGAAAGGATCCTAAAAAACAAAAACCAAGCCAAACCAAACCAAAAAACAAACAAAAACCCTTTTGCCCCACAATAGCACACAAGCTTTTAATCCCAGCAGTCGGGAGGCAGAGGCAGGCAGATCGCAAGTCCAGCCTGGTCTACAGGGTGAGTTCCAGGACAGCCAGGACTACAGAGAAAAATTCTTTCTCAAAAAAGCCAAAAAACAACAACAA
>CABHPH010154422.1:36646-63352 GCA_902168325.1 Peromyscus nudipes | reverse complement strand
GAAAGAAAGAAAGAAAGAAAGAAAGAAAGAAAGAAAGAAAGAAAGAAAGAAGAAAAGAAAGAAAGGATCTTATTTAATCTTAGTGGTTTATAATGGAGATTATAAATTCCTTTTGAGATATGAGTTTCTTGAGGGCAAAGGTCCGTCCTCCTATATGCCTCTGCCCACATGCTTCACGCTGTTTTATACACGGGGGAGAATTCAGTAAAATATCAGGCACATGGTCGGCTAATGCCAGAATAACAGACTCCTAACACCTACACTCCATGCTGGTAATAAAGAATATTGCTATCATTTCCTGCTGTGGCAGGAAAACAAACACAATCAGGGGGCTGGCTTCAGATTCGAGACTAAATTGGAATCCACCTAGGACAGCGAAGAGGCAGGTATGGGAGGGATTAAAGGAAAAATGCTGAGCTGCATTAATGACATGGGCAGGGAAAAGTCGCCTGTGTGTGCTGCCTCTCACACTCAGTAACCACTTCCTCCCAGGGCACAGATTTGCCTCCGGAGAGTGACTCTCTAGCAGAAAGGAGGTCATTTGAGGACAACGAGCAATGTCTTAAGACCGGAATTCCCACAGAAAACATTCTCACTGAAACCAATCCTCTCTCTGGTCTCGCAGTTAAAGAAGGGCACGTGTTGAGGAAGGATCAGTGCAGACTCTGCACATCTGGGTTCCTGCAAAGCACTCAGGAGCACAGTTGCAGATGCATGTGCTTTTACAACTGCCTGAGGTGGTGTTGGAGGAGTGTTTGGAGTTCCCTAGTGGTACATAGCCAAGAAAGGAAAATTAGCGATGGACATTGAAGCCTATCACAGTCACAGGACGGTCTGCCTTGACAGATGACCCACAGTAGAAAGGTTCATTTTTTTTTCCTGCTCGCCACTCTGTAGGTGGTAGGTTTAGAATGTGACTCTTCCAGACACACAGAGATGTCATGAGTTAGCCACACATTGAGGATATCTTATAGATGGATATAAATCATCTATAGGCCAAGGACTAAGACTTGCTTAACTGTGTTTCTTCATCTTAAAACAAGCATTTTTAGGATGCAAATACTTAGCCTGGAGCTTATTATGTTGTAGGCCCTCCAAAGATTTTAAACTTGCAAGCCTGTTATTAGATGGGCCGCATAGATATTTATGCTTTTTCTCAACAGAAGGCTTTGTTGGAAAGAGAGTCAAGCTAGGTTTCTGGAGATTATTCTTTTCTGTGCTGATATTGGCAATCCATTCAAATCATACTGCTCGTTCATTCCACAGAATTGTATTGAGGCTTTCTGTGAGGAATATTAGACTAGACACTGACCTCTCCATAAAGTCAGAATGATGCTGTGAGTATCAAACGGTTCATATGAAGGGTTTATGTTTCTCACAATTCAAAGGAGACAGGAATCATGCATCCAATAAAACGCGATACAGTAGTGTCCTTTTTCTCTATGGTCCCTCCCTCCCTCCCTCCCTCCCTCCCTCCCTTCCTTATAATGCAAGGACCAATATAACAATGCTAATGCCTTCAAAAATATTTATTTCTACATGCATGTAATTGCATTTTTAATTACATGTATGTGTATGTGAGTGCCAGTGACCATGGAGGCCAGGGACATTCGAACCCCTCGAGCTGGAATTACAGGTAGTTATGAGCCACCAGATGTACGTGTTAGGAATCAAACTCGGGTCTTCTGAAAGAAATGAACCACAGAATCATTTCTCTAGCCCCACGGCTTTTTATTTAGATTTCTGTTACCTATGGTCAACCACAGCTCAAAAACATTAAATGAAAAGTTCCCAGATATAAACAAATTCAAGTTTTAAACAACTTTTATTATAGCATATTGTTATACTTGTCCTACTTATTTTGGAATTGTTACATTCTTGCTGTGCCAAATTGTATCTAAGTCAAATTGTATCACAAGTATATATCGTGGTATATAGAGAGTTCTTTTCCATGGGGAACCATCAGGCAAATACTGGCTTCTTAGAACTTCGTCTCTATAGGTAAGAAGCTTCAGAACAACCAAACAATTTTGGACTCTGGAAAAGGAGTTTAACTATTATGTGCCAAAACATCTAGTTATAATACATCTTTCCGAAGGCATTTCATAGCTTGAACTCTAAGCCCATGATTTTTCTCTATGGTCCCTCCCTCCCTCCCTCCCTCCCTCCCTCCCTCCCTCCCTCCCTTCTTATAATGCAAGGACCAATATAACAATGCTAATGCCTTCAAAAATATTTATTTCTACATGCATGTAATTGCATGTAGAATCAATACCTATGAATACCAGAATGTATGATGAGTTTTGTATTTCTATGAATTATATTATTTTGTTATGCATTTGATAAGAAGTATTTTAATCAAGAATATATTCATAAATTGAAACTATAACTACCTGTACGTTGGCTTTAAAATAATCATATCCTCAAAATGTAAAAATGAGACACAGGTTTATGTCAAAAGCCTACTGCACACATGTAAGTTAGCACATATATTCAAATAAGATGTGAATAGCAACTATTTCGTGAAACATTAGCCCTCAGAAATCTCTTCTGGATTTTACTCTCTCTCTCTCTCTCTCTCTCTCTCTCTTGTTCTCTCTCTCGCTCTCTCTCTCTCTCTTTCTCTAAGGTTGATTTCATTATATGTATATAAAAGACTTTAGAGATAGGAATTGGTGAAAATCACACCAGCAAGCCATCCTTCACGGAAGTTAATCATGACCTAAGAGGCCCTAGCTGCAGTTCAATTACATGCACGGAATTACATGGCTGCATTAATAGGTGTGATGAGTCTCAAAGCTAGTGGCTTTGAAAATCTGAAGAAGTTAAGGACAAATTATCTTAAATTCGGTCTCTGTGATGCAATGGAGGAGAAAATGACTGACAGCTAACATCTAACTTCATGTACAGCGCGTTTGCTTTGCTTACATGCTACCCAGTGCTTCATGATCCTTACTCATCCACTCTTTAAAAGTGAACGGTAGAAACCCGTATCCTTCTCTCAGGGTAATGCCTTGGAAGACTCTCAACAGCTTCATTCAAAGTCACCTTGAGTGGTAAGTAAACTGTAGAGTCAGAATTCAAAAGTAGGTCTGTCTAACCGCAAATGTGAATTCTTAAGACATGTACCTAATTACTTCCCAAGAGACATAACTTCTGGTCTCCTAGTGAGAGATGAGACTCTTCTACCAAAAGTTTCTAACGACCATTAATATGTGTTGTTTATAATTATTTTAGTGAGGTGCTTTTAAAAATTCAATAGTTATCCCTATATAAATGGTCTGCAGGGAAATAATAGTCCCTATCTAGATTTTCTGTTATTTAAATTGAGTCCAGCAGCAAGGACCACAACATCACTATGCTCACATCTTTGCATTTGTAGTTTCAAGGCAGATGCAATTTTAAAATATAATCACAGCCAAATTAAACTACAACAAAACCTGCAAATTTCTCCAAAAAAGATGATAGAAAGGAACAGAAAAGGTCCACAGCTGTGTTTCAATCGTGGGTAGTGAGCTGAGGCACAGGCCTGTTTGCTTCTTGTGGCTCAGAATTTCCTGGGACTTCTAAGTCATTTCTTTATTAGTAACTTAAAATATAAAATGGATATATTTACATAAAATGAAAGAAAATCTCACAGACCATTCTCATGGCAATGGACTCTCCATACGAAGCCTGCGTGCGAAGAGCAGTCTGCAGCCTGGTGCTGCCTGGGAAAACAGGGCTGGTAGGGATCAGACTTCCTGGCTGGGCCTAATAACCACCACAGAGGGAAATTCATGATCCTTGTTCATAATAGAGTAGTATACAAATGCCAGAACTAAAAAAAAGGTATGGATTTTTTTATGTGTTATATTCACTCAAAGTATTATAAAAGGATGTTTTGAATGAAGATATTTATATTTTGATACTATCTTTGAGTTTTTCATTTCAGCTCTTATCTTCACATACGCTAGGTATCTTGGTATGATTATTATCTTCCATTGCAAAGAAGTAGTACAATTTAACAGTCCAATAGGGGCATTTCACCTCAGACAGAAGTGGTAGCAAATTTGGATGTTCATATTTTTAAAAAATTATCTTATTTTTAATTATGCATACGTATGTGGAGGTTGGGATGTGTATGTGTGAGCTCAATTTCCCAAGAAGTCAGAAGAGGGCATCAGATGCCCTGGAGCTGGAGTTACAGGTGGTTGTAAGCCACCCAACATGGGTGCTGGAAACCAAACCTGGGTCCTCTGAGAGAGCAGTACATGGTCTTAGTTACTGAGTCATACCCTCCTCAGGACATTCATTTTTTAACTGGAGAAATAAACCCCTTCCAGGACTAAAGATTTGGAGTGACAAATTGGCACCATTCTAACCTTCTGATAGGTTAGAGAGAACCAAAGTCATCCTGGACATGGACAACCACGGGAATTCTACATGACAGGAGAAAAATGGCATCTCAAGGGAAACTGGATCTCAATAAAGCCGAATCGATTGCTTGCTCTGCTCTGACTTAGGAGGAATCACAAACAACACAAGGAAAGCACAAAGAAAGAGATACCCACTTCAGTCTCCCAGTGGTGTCCCTTACTCAAGGGACAAAGATGGCTTGTGATTCTCTCCAGTGGCTGTGCTAGCAATGAGGAAGAATGCATGGGAATCTGTATTGGTGTGGGTCATCCCTGGCCAGGCAGGAACACAGAGTTTAAAGATGCCTGTGAGCACAAATTACCCACAGGGTCCATTTCATATGTTTGTGAGGTCTGGGAGTTCAAGTCTTTGTTTTCAAGATGGTACTATTGGGTAATGCTGTGGACTTCCAGAAGATGTTTTAAGGTAGGTTCTTAAATCATCAGGATTGTGCTCCCAGTGGGGACTGAGAGACCCTGGTTCCTAAACCTTGCTTTCAGCTCCCAGCTGTGAGGTGAGCATTTAGCTTTCTGCCATTCCCATCTGGTGACACCTACCCTCTAGTAGGACCAAAGACAATAGGTCCACCAGATCAAGGACTAGAAACACTACAACTACAGTAAGCTTTTTTTCTTTATAAATCAATTATCTCGGGTATCTTGTTATAATGACAGCTGACTAACACAATGTAGTATCAAAAATATCACTTAAATCTGAGATTAAACCCCAACTTAGACTCCATCCCTACATTGGTGGGAATGTTCCTTACAATGCAGTTTTTAACTAGAGGAGACAGAATGTTCTCTCAGATATGCGGACTTCTCCTTTAGGGTGTTATGATAAGCACACAAAGGCACGAAGTGATACACACTGGGTGGGGGAAACAGCATTATCTCATCGATTTAAGTTCCTGCTTCTTCACTGGGCTGTCATGCTTGCTGATGCTTCCCATGGCCACAATCTGCAGAGTCTCGACTCATAAACAGATAGAAACATCTCAAACATTATGAAATAACTTCTCCATAAGAGATTACCATGGGAGATCTAGGCAGAATTACAGTTAACTGGGGACACTGAAGGCCACTGAAAAGGCTAAAATCTTCAGCCTTCTTAAGAGTAAAAAGCAGGAAGAAATCAAAAAGCTGGCTGCTATCAACTGCAGCCTCCCACTCTCCCTCCCTCTAATAAGTTTGTTAACATTCTTCTAAGTCATTACAGACTTGTGGTAAGTCAGATGCCCTGTTCAGGTAGATTAAATCATTCAGCTCCCGCAAGGTGGAGATTTAAAGATATGCTAATTACTTTAAATAATAACCTAGAGTGCAGAGGAAAAGTACAAAACTTCTTAAGTATTCACGTTCTTAGTCTGTTTTGTGGGGGATGGGATGCATCTCTCTCTCTCTCTCTCTCTCTCTCTCTCTCTCTCCTTCCCTCCCTGTGAGTGTGTGTGTAGGAAGTAAAAATGAGAGAAAATGGAATTTTTTAACCTCATGATTAACAAGAGAGGAGGAATTTGTTTGTTTTGCTTTGAGGAGGTCTAGGATCTCTACGATCCTTAATTAGAATTGAAGGTTAAACTCACTTCTGCAATTTTATTAATCTCTAGGGGACCATGGATTGCTGAGGGGATGCCCTAAGGAAGAAACATTCAAAATCCATATTTGTTTCATTTTTATCATTTTTTGGTGATGAGCATGTTTATGTGAAGACAGCATTGGGACTCCATTGTGAGCTCACTTTGTGGAACCAGGATTCTAACACAGGTATCATTGCATGCCAGACTTAAAATTTTGCCTAGTTTCTAGTCTTCAGAAACATAAAGTTTTTGAAGGTAAGGGCTGTGTAATAATATTGGCAATTAATTTATTCACTGCATAGAAAGTGCTTTAGATATCTGAGCAGCAAGGGACAGACCTCAAGGGACAGGTAAGCTGGATGTGATCTCTGTAGCAGAAAGGATCTAAGAATCTAATTGAAAAATGAGAACTTGAAAATTCAAATTAGAGCAAGAAAGTCATATAGTCAAGAATACAAAGAATGATTTCACACATCACACCACTAATCATCAAATTAGTGTCTAGCCAGGTTATTACACCTGGCTGTGCTGCAGAATTACATGAAGAGGCTCAAAGAACACAGTGCCTGGGCTTTACCCATGCTTCTGGGATGGCATTTCTGGAGACGGTATGGAAGGGAGAGAAATGTGTGTATGTGTGTGTGTGTGTGTATGTGTTGGGGGTGAGGCCCAGCCCTTTGCACTTTCTAAAGCTCCTACATTATTTGGGTGAACACAAGGTGGATAAGTTTTGAGAACCACTGCTACACACTAGGATGACATCATTAGCAAATGCATTTCTACCATTAAAGGTACTGTGTAAATCAAGTGGGCACCGAGTTACGTAAGATTTCCCTTTTGCTACCGCCAGTGACGAACGGCACCCTGAAACTGGGAAACCCCAGCCTGTATCAGGATCTAAGAGCCACCGTGGAGCTGAAAGGTTTCAAAGGCAGCGAGTTTTAAAAGAAAGCCCCTGCTTGACAACCCACAAAACAGCTGGGCTGGCAGGGAAGAGGAGCACATATTTAGGAAGGGACAGGGAGATGAAGCATGATATTGGAGGAGGATTCACACAGAGGAATCAGATTCTCTCCTTGGGTTCCACCGTGTTTTCCTTAAGGAAAAATGGAACGTCAAGTCTGGGACTTGATAAATCTCAACTCAACTGAAGACCACTCTTGTTGATTCAAGCTGTACTTAAAATGTCTGTCTTTTTTTTTTTTTTTTGCAAGCTGTGATGGATTCTTGGCCGTGTGCATTTGCTTCCTTTTGCTGTTTCTTCTGTAAGGAAGGTCTAGTTTATTTAGCCAATCTGACTCAAGCCCTGTACTTAGCAGAGAAACTGAGACTACAACAAGCGGGTATTGATGACAGACCATCTCCATCTATCTTTGTAAACGTCAGAAGGAAATCAACTCCCCCAGATGACTGGCGGTGCCACTAAGATTTTATGTTGGTGCTAATGTCCCTTGGAACAAATCCCAACACCCTGGTTACCTGAGTGAGTGGTTTCTAGTAAGATCAGGTTGACGTTCTTGGAGAATTTCAAAGATGTTGGGTTGACGCAAAAATGCAACAATTTTGTCATTGTAGGCTGAAAAAACAAAAACAAAAACAGTAATTCTTTAAAAAAAAACTACTACTACTTCTACGATGATATAAATTCAGACTTTAAAAACTATGTTTTATGGCTAACATTCATTTCACCCAAGTCCTCAGGTTGGAGCTGTTCTGCCCCTGGCGCCATAGATGCTTACATTCCAATTCTGTCTAAGGTGTTTCATGATTCTCAGGCTTACAACTGTTACATGCTACCTGCTATTCTTTTTTTCCCCGCCAGTTGCCAGCTAGTAGGCAGGGCTCCTGCGGGAAGGCTCCCCCTTCACCAAGACCCTTCAGCGGACCCTGCAATCTACACGCCCTGCCCCCATATCCATCCACCCGAGACCCTAGCCACTTCCTGAGGCTTGGAAACCAACCCCCAGCTCTGTTCGGACCTAGAGAGAGTGAGAGAGCTCTCATCGGACAAAGAGCCGTCATTGGACCAAGAGTAACCTCAGCAGACAGGGAATCTGCCAGCCCTCATTAGACCAAGAGTGGCTTTCTGAGAAGTAGATTCTGCCACCTCTCATTGGACCAAGAGAGGCTTCCTGAAACACAGAATCTGTCAGCTCTGACTGGACCAAGAACCCTGATAAGACCAAGAACGGATCCATGAGTCACAGAATCAACTAGCTTGGGTCGACCCAAGAGCAGCTCTCCGAGACACAGAATCTGCCTGCTCCAATTAGACCGAGAGCTATTCTTTCTTCAATTCATCTGATGAGCCATATTTACTTTCAAATGACAAGATTAGTTCACTAACAAGATTCTAGATATTCATAATTTTAAAGTTACCAAAAATCAACCTAAAAGCCAGGCACGGTGGTACGGGCCTATAATCCCAGCACTTGGGAGACTGAAGAAGGAGGACTGAGTTCGAGGCCAACCTGGGCTACATTGTAAGACTCTGTCTCAAAATCCAAGCCAAACCAAAACAACCACCGCCACCAAAATGCCAACAGCAGACAATCTCATAGAAATGACAACCATAAGAAGTGGGAAACCATCTTCTGGCTGATTAGGAGCTAGCCAGCGAGGTAAAGAGGTAGAACTAGAGATCCCCCAAAATAACAGTCACCAGTAACAGTGACAGCTACAGTCACGGTGCTAATGACCAGCCATTCTTTAACTCTACGTGGAAATAAATGCTAAATGCAAACAGCTCGGCACCAAACACACTGTCTAAACAACTGCAGCACAAACCACCAACTCCAGGTAAACACATTTTTAAACAATCTACAACCTACTTAACACGGCTGTAGACATGTCAAAGTTGCTCATGAAAATTTACTAGGGGTTCCATTATTACCTCTTCTGTCAGGAAAATGAATCCGTATACTTAAGATTATTCTGCTTAGTTATATTACTAATAATCAGAAATGGGTAATAAATATAATCCGGAGAACCAAGGTTGGAGTGCCTGGATTCACAAAACAACAGACAGCCCAGTAATTCTATAGGTAGCTGCATTGGAAACACCATACTGTCTATACACACATATTTTAGCTAAGTGTTTTAAAGGCTTTTAAATGCTACCTGTTAAGACAGAATTCTACTGTCAATGCCAGGGATCCCTAAAGGAACATTTCATGACATGTGAACGGAAGACACTTTTGTAATGGAATTGTTTTTATATTCCACCCAAAATCAGAGATGAGATACTCCTTATGCAATAATTTTATAGCTCTCGAAAGTTCTGTATGTAGTATTTATTAACACATTACATATTAATAATGAATGACATTATAAATGTAGACAGACATCAACCCTAGATATCTTATCAGGTAGTTGTGAACTTCTTTAGGTCATAAGTATTACATTGTATTTTGTGACGAAGGGATTTTGTGTGTGTGTGCGTGCGTGTGTGTGTGTGTGTGTGTGTGTGTGTGTGTGTTTGTTTGTTTCTAGGGTAGAGTGCCAATGTACCCTGACCACCACCACCACCACAAATGCTGTGGTCAAGTTTCCCACATTTTGGAAAATCACAGGGCCATCTCATCTGGAGTACAATGGGGGTGTCTTGCCTTGAGAAAACCATTTTCACGATCACAATATCTCCCCTACCAGGGAAGTATCTTTGTTTTTGATGCAGAAACAAAGAGAAAGCTCTTCTGCTTTAAGGTGGGGAGGGGGTCTGTCTGCCTTGCAGCAGATTGTCCATTCTGCATGCCTGAGGGGCTCCGGATTGGAGACCATGAATATACTTCAGCTTTATCATTTTAACAACAGCTCAAAATGGTTTTCAGACCTGTAAGCCCACATCCACTTATCTCAGTTTACTCTTCTGGAGGCTTCACTGCTTTCTATTTGTTATAAAAGCCCTTAAGAATGTGGTTAGTGCATGAGGCTACCACAGATTCACATACCACTTAAATTCTATCTCAGGATGCGATATGTTCTAATTATATGTTTGTTCAAATGCTTAATTTACAATGATTGCATATTATTTCATTAGTTTTTCTTACCTTCAGCAACCCAATACTCGCTAAGTAGGACTACGGGATTTTATAAGGCAGAAGCTCTCGGAGACTCAAGAGACTGGGGTTTTGTGGTAAGTTTCTTAAGGATAGTGCAGTAGTTTTCTGATACCGGGTAAAGAGTGGAAGGCTGGCGGTAGGCACACGTTAGCATAGCATGCACTCTATACCATAACACGGTGGCACAGAGAAAGATTTGTAGTAAGAGCTAACATACCCACTGGAACCATGTCCTGGTACTGCGGCCTGCTGACTGTATTGAATGTACTGGACGGTCTGGGAAGAACTGGTGGTCCCGCGTGCCGAGAGTCTTCTCCTACCTGCGAATGCAAGCAACATTTATGTCCGCACCAGGAGCCACAGGGCTTCGTGCTGGCATCTCAAAACCGCGTTGTTCAAAACACTTATGGCAAATAACAAGCTAACCAGAACGGGTGCCAGCGACGGGGCTGACACCAGATCTTTGAAAGGTCTGCTCTTAAGGCTTGATGCTGGTGAGGGACACAGGCCTGTCCTTGACAGAAGCGGGTGTGTGTGTGTGTGTGTGTGTGTGTGTGTGTGTGTGTGTGTGGCAGTGAGCAGGTGTGGCTCAGTAGTTCAATCTGCTTGTAATGACCAAGTCTGCAGAAGCAAAACCGTAGACTTATTGCTTAGGATCACGTGCACGGATAGAACCCCAACCGCCATAACACAGTCAAAGGGAAGAGCTGGTTGCTACAACTCGTTTTGGGGCTGTGCCAGGATAGTCCTTCTTTTACTTAGCCAGGCAGACGAGGGAATTCCCTGCCTCAGCAGAGGAGGAGCTGAGCAGCAGCAAATCTTCCTGTGGGGCTGTGCATTAGGACATTATCTCCTCAGAAGCAATTTTATATGCCCATTAGAGGACCTGGTGTAACAGCTCTTTCTGGTTTGAGCCTCCCACACCAGACAGCTAACAGTCGCAGGTGTGCAAGATCTAAAAATGGTTTCCCTCGCCTGAATTATTCACGGTACCTCTTACAGGTTTAGAAACCCCTACAAATAGATACCCAAAGCCACTCATCTGTGCTCTTACCGGGAAACTCTAACATGGCTTTGGCCTCTTTCCTAGCATGTTCTCTCATATTCCAGAAGTTGTTTGAGACAAGGATCATGGCCGTGGGGAGAGGACAGGAGGATGCTGGACTGACACATTGGTGCTTTTCAAATGGAGCTCCCATCTCCTCCTGCCGAAATCTTCATTGCCATTTTATCATATTGCATCTGCTGGAATATTTGTTAAGGCCCTTTCTACAGCCCTTCACATTAGAAACAGCCTTTCTGCCCTCCCCTGCCTGCTGATCCTTCAGGAATGCTCTCCCTCACTCTTCAAAGTACAGTCCAAACTGCCCCATCCTCCATGAAGCCTTCCCTTCTCTTCAAGCTGAGCTTAAATATAACCTTCTCCTCTGAGCTCCCATGGTGCTTGGTGCATATTTCAAAACTAGTTGTTATTACTAATAGTTTTATGATTTGTTTCCTCTGGTCCAATAAAGCTGGAAACAATGAACAAGAAAGACCACAGTATTATCTCAAAGAGTTACTAAAATATAGCTTTCTTTCTCAGGTCCTGGAGAACTGTAATGTTATGTATTATTGTGAGGGTGCTGCGGTGTGCACGTGGAGGTCAGAGGGTAAGTCGGAGGAGTGAGTTCTCTCCTTCCATTCTTCCATGGGTTCCAGGGATCAAAGTCAGGCCTCCAACCTGTGCAGCAAGAATTTTAGACCCTCTGCCCCAGCATCCTCGTGGGCCCCTTAAAAGTTTATCAAGGGTTTTTCACTTTTATTTTCATTCCTTTAAAAGGTAGTTTTAAATTTTCTCTCCACACTCAGAATGTGGGAAATAAGTGTTAGTTATTTATATTCTTCACACTCTCAACCACAATGCGTCTGTACCACAGAAAGTGTTTGTTTCCACAGCAGAGACACCAGCATTTCTACTGACTGCAGACACTGCTGAACGCAGCTTAGACGGTGACCGTGAAGACCCACTGCATTACCAGAGGTTTCTCAGCCTGCTTCTTCTGGGTTATTGGCTTCATGGAACACAGCCAGCCACTCTGAGGAGATCCAGTTATTATCCACCCATCTTCAGGCAGAGGACTTAGCGTTTCAGACACCAGTCTATGTAACTTCCCTCCAGTCAGTAGGAGGCCGTGTGTCAACACTTCCTAGAACAGCCAAAGGTCTTGAAGACTTCACTTCTTAAAACCAGACCGCAAGACAGTGTGCTCAATTCCTCCAAGAAATACAGGTAATGCCTCAAGCTGTAATGCTTCCGAAGTGCTGCCTCACAAAGAATATTCTTTGAGAAAGGCTGGACAATAATGTGGTGGCGTGCTGGGCTACCCTCTGTTTCACTGTTCCGTTCCCATCAACAGGAAGAGAGGTTCATTAGGTTGCTAACATACTCTCGAGGGGCCTTCTTCCACTCCTAGACCATGAAAGTAATTAAAAGTTCTGGGGCAGAGGCACCAAAAGATAGTGCAAGTACAGCTAGGCATCTCTTGCTTTTCCCAGAAACATCATCCCGACTAGACAGAACAGCCAACCTCAGCTTGTGAGGTCACTGTACAGTAAAGGGTTAAAGTGCACTGTCCGAGTGATAAAGCCAGGCAGAGCCCTAATTATGGCATACATCCACGCAAGGTCCAAGGGTGAGAGTTCAGTTGTATTTGGTAAGACGAATGCTGTAAGCATCCTCCAGTTCACTACTAATGTTTTACAGGACAACATGATAAAGATTTATTGGCTGCTCATAAAACATAAATATTTTCATGCATACCTCACCCTGCATTAGACCTATATATCATTTTTATATGAGCTTCTCATGTATATTCTTCTATAAACAGTGAACACATGATGCATTAAAGCCGTATGAACAGCATGAGGGGAAATTCCAGGGGTGGAATTTTGATGAACTGAATCCAATTATTTATTGCATTCATAATTTTTTCTTATAATAAAGCCTTCAGAATATTTGACCTACAATACAATATTAGAAATATGATATGCATTTAGAAATGGCAGGCAGGAAAAAGAATCTTAATTCCATTTGTCTAAGGGAATTTTTAGAAACTATGTACACCAAACCACAGTGTGCACTCAAAGCATAAACTTATATTAAGGAGAAGAAATTTCAACCACAAACAGTCCTTCCATGCATTTAGGTTGTTGAAAGAAAAATGAAACAAGAAGGGATTTTTGTGTGTTTGGGGCTAGGGTACTGGAGAGCCCTCGTGTGGTTACCATAGACCACTGCACACTGGCAAAGTAGAACGCAGTGGAGTCCAGTAGTCGGTCTTAGTTCAGACCATTTTCTCTGTGCAGCCGGCACATAAATCACTTCTGTCAAATACATTCTAACTTTAGACAATGCCAGCGAGGATTCCACAGCCCTATAGATTTGCCCTTGGATGGATATCTTAATGGCATCCAGTAAACCTCATTTAAGAAATTCTTCCCTGCAGTTAACACAATTTTAGCCCACTAAAAGTTCATTCATTGTTTTCTTCCGAGACTGTCCTTGGGTGTGTAAAGGGAGTATTGTCTTCTATGAGCATTTGGCATTACGAAACTCTATTCTTCAATCTTTCATCATATACCCCAACTATTAAATTTGCAATTTAGCCTAGAGGTATTTTCAGAGAAACCTTGTCAACATTCCAAAACCTTCTAAGCCTCTAAATGATACACTAAACTAAACTAAATTAAACCAAAATAAAATAAAATAAAAACAGTAAACAAAACAAACAAACAACAAAAAAGCAACACAGTTTCACAAAGCACCACATCCGTATCCTAGCAGCGCCTGTCAATCAATTGGTCAGTCCCTCAAAGCCGTAACTCACCTCACCGGCACTGTGGCTGCGCTGCCTCGTCAGGTGTTGCCGATGAACCAGCGCGCTCGTGGGTCTACTGCTCTGGAGCGGGAGCCGAGGGTCAATGAAGGTGGTGGTCCGGGAGTTGTGGTCGACGAAAAATGCCTAGGATACAATCCACTGCGTCAGGGGGGTCGTGAGCACACACGACAGACATGTCTCAGGAGACCTAGAGCATCGCACAGTCAGGAGACTACCCACTTTGGAGAAATCATCTTAGTTCCATTTTCTCACAATTCCCAATCCTTGGAAGAATTCCTTGATATCCACTGAGAAAGGGCGGAGCGGAGAAAGGCAGGGCAGAACACTGAGATAGTCAACAAAGATGTGACCTTACAAGGATGCCACGGGGCGGCCATTTGGAGTGGGGTGTGGTGGCACAGGCCTGTAGTCCCAGCACCATGACACCCAGCAAAGGCACCCTAAGAGGAGGCTACCCTGGTTTACATGGGGAGTCCTGCTTCAGAACACAACAACGCTCATAACGATGAGTAAAAGGGGCACTTGCACCCCTTTAACCGGTGCTCACAGGCCCCTCCCACACCTGGTTATTATAAAATTCTAATCATCCGAAACGCCACCATCAATGACTTCCTCCTTCTTCCTTTTCCAGCGCAGTCAGCTATTAGTCTCTTCCTGTCTTCCCAGTGTCCAGTCCTCTCTGTTCCCTCCGAGCCCGAGCATGACTCCATTATTTGAGGGCCTCATTTTACATAAGCACCATACCAGTAGTTTCCGGTCTCCTAAACGCATTTATTCCTCAAACCTTTTAGAAGACTCTTCCTTCTCAGCACCTTGGTGACGCCACCACTCTAAAACAAAGTTTCTAATGGCTACCCACTGTCTTTGGTCATCCCAAAACTTTGAATAGTTTTCACAGTTTCTAAAAAAAAAGAAAAAAAAAACTTTGTCAAAGTATTTGATTTTTTACCTTCTTGAACTAAACAAAGCCAAAAAAGGACAGAACAAGAATGCTTCCAATCCCTTCTCACACTATGGGATTTCTAAGTCCACACACTGAGTAGGTCTTCTCCATCCTAAGAGACAAAGCATCCTTTTTCTCAATGCCGTGAAAAGTACATGGGTGGCAGAGCTCCATAGCCTTGTATTGCCAGGCTCTGGCCTCACATTTCATGCCAGCCTTCATTTTATTTTGGTTTCTAATATACCTGTTCACTATTCCTGACATTATTCAAAATGTCATGAAGTAGCAATCATTTCTACAAATAAGCATGTTTAACTCCTGCCTTTAAAAAGCAGATATTATCAAGTCTCTTTTTTGTATACATTAGCATCAAGATTTTACTACAAACATAATAATATAAACCAGGTTACTTAAGGGAAATTATAAAAAGTGCTAAAATAGTATTGCCTAATTATCTACTACCTTAGGAATGCTTTCAAGAGATGGGTGGCGATCAGAGACACCGTGATGCACTCGTAATTACAAGTGCAAATGGGTGTCTGCATGTAGGTCAACGCCGATTTGCATATAATGTCAGGACCTAATTTGATGTTAACAGGCTTGTTTAAAACCCATTCTCTACAGAATTATGTAAATGCCTCCAGGGAAGGGACTATTTCTTACTCACCCTGTCATCCTCAATAGCTTTTAGGGCTGACCTGCGGTATAAATAACAAAGTGCTCCAAACCGATTCCCCACCAAAGTATCAAGTGACAGCTCCAACTTAACTAGCCCAGAATTAAAATCTACGAAAAACACAAAAACAGTTAAAGATAGAAAAATTAAAAAGAAATGAAAGGGGAACACGAAACATAAGGTCTGGGAAACTAAAGAAGAACTAAATAGGAGAGAAAGTTTTGAAGCTCAAGTTATAGATATGAATAAACTCTCAGACTAGAACATTCGAAGTCGGAGGCAAAGTAATCATTGAGCGCTTGGGACCCCGAAAGGACATGTCCTTTTCTCAGCTCCACCCTGCCACTCCCTACTGATGTCACTTTGGGCAAACTGCCTCCATTTTTTTAAGGCTCCATTTCTTCTTTTTTTTTAATTAAATTATGACATTACATCTATAGTTTAAAAAAAGCTGATGAGAAGGTTCGTGCACATTTTAAAACACAATTTCTATGGCATTTCAAATATGAGTTACTGCTATTATCATGAAAAATAGTTTTCCATGCTAAGCCTTTTCCCTAAACATGCCACAGTTTCTCACGTCAGCCCATGCACAAGGGTGGCAAACAAACCGCATGGACCCCTAGAGAAACAGTGAAAAGCCAGTCTCCCTGGCCCCTGGCATCTGAGGGTTCACGACTCAGTGGAGTACGCCACTTGAAGGAAGTCTATTTGTTAGGGACATAAGTGGGTCCTTCTGCTCATCCTCTCTCCTGTCCCCTAAAGTAAGGATGTAACAGCCAACCCACTAAAACAATGGGAATGGATAAGCCAAAGACGGAAAGAAACAGGAAGGATGGGGGGGCATGGGGTATGTAATACACCCTCTCAAGTAAATTCTGTGTTGGTGTTCTATCACAGTCCACACAAGCCAACCCCAGCTGGTCCCCTCAAAATCTCCACCGCAAAGCAAGCGTGCCCTCTCTAAACTTCAAAAATCCCATCTCAGCAAGGGATTTTTCATTAATTGATAAATAACGACATCTGGTCATTGGTCACTATGAACACAGTTGTGTCACAGTAGTAGATTTCAGTGACACACTTGGGAACTTACAAAGCTGGGACTTGAACCCATAGCCTACCTAATCCCCCCTCTCTCCTTCTCATATCTCTTCTCCTTCTATGCTACTCTCTGCCTACCATAATATCCTACTTTTTGGGTCCTTCCTGCTTCCCTCACATGTCATACCAAACTTGCTTTTGGAAAAGCACTTAAGTAGGCCTTGAACTGGGCTGAGAATCACAGCCACTCACTCACAGCACTTGGCTCCTCTGCTGCTGCAAGCTGAAAAGACAGCTACTGACTCAGCAGCGCTGTCCACAGGACCTGATCAACTCTCACAACTAACATTGGAGGCATGGCCGTGGGCAGGGAGTGCTATGCGTACATCACAAGGGGTTCTGCTTCAGAGCAATGGCATGCTTATACTGTTTACACATGCTTTTCCAGTCTCAAGCACTTGAGAGGAAAGGTCTTGAAAATCTCCACCAGTACCACAGATCTAGGGCACAAACAGGAAACAGCACCCAGGAGCAATTACTCTGCATGTGTTTTGGCTTTCCTTAGGGTCCTCTGTGCAGCCTTGGATGGGTTTCCTTAGCATTTTGCTTTCTATGTGTAAAGGGGAGTGACTCAGGTCACCGTCAAGTTGTGAAAAATGTAGGCTACTTTAAAGTAAAACGGGCCTGGGTTTCACCTCCAGCACTACCATGAGTAAGAAAACAGATGAAGCATGAAAGATCATCGTGCACCTTGTAGGCTGGCTGGTTCCATCGGTGACACACATCAATTATATCAGAAAAGTGGATCACTTTCCACAGGGAATGCTAACTAGTTCAAATGAGCAATGGAGCTGACCCAGTCCTTTTTTTAAATTCTGGGTCACTTTCATGTCACAACTTTGGAATAGCCTGCAATGACTTATGAGAGTCTATCTAGCATGTAACTGTCTGAAATTTCATTTAAAAAGCAATCATCTGAAGAAGTAAGTCCTTTTCCAATTAGGGCTCGCAGAGCATTTTCTAAACCACCATTCCCTACTGTTAGGTTTCATTAAGGAAATTCACTCAGGCTCTCCAGTGCAGGGCCAACTAAGACAACAGTGCAAAACTGAGAGGAATGCAAACCCACAAACTCCAATCTCATTTTGAAAACATCTACCCTTGCACAGCTCCAGGGCACAGGCAGAGTCAAGAAATATGGGATGCTTGGAGCCAAGTGGTTTTTTGCGAGGCCAAACAAAATACATTTCTTTCTTTACACAATTCTCTTTTTCTTTTTTCTTTTCTTTTCTTTTTCTAAAGAAAAAAACTTCTATTATTTTAAGCAAAGGAAAAGCCATCAGTATTTATGAAGAAATACCAACCTCAGGCTCAACAAATCTAAGCTAAAGAAGCATGGAATTGTTTCCAGTTAATATTTTGCCGAACCAGGAATCTATATGAAAGGACTTGGATGTAAACAAAGCAAAAGGCAGAGCAGCCGGCCCAGCCCCCGCCCGGCTACAGACAGGCGGCCCCTCCTGTCACTTTCCATTCTCTTACTTGCTAGCACACCACCGTGGAGGACTAAAAATGGAGTTATCCAAATCAATACATTTTCCATGGAAAACAGAGGCATTGCTGTTGACTCTGAAAATAGGTATGTTTTAAAAATCCCAATGCAAGTTACGAGGCGGACTTCTAAAAAGGAAGGGAAAATCCATCTCCTGACTTAGGCGGTTCCTTCCAGAGTCTAAAATCTTAGCATTTTACTCAGAAACACCCACGAAGTCCAAGTTTGTTCCGTCCCTTCACTGAAAACGTCACACAGGCCCGGAAAGACAACACACTCTTATTTTGTCATCTGTATTCTATATCTACTAAGTTGTGTGTTTTTCAACAACAGAAAGGTATTAGGAACCTATATTAATTATATAAAATAATGGGTATCACTATATTCCTTTAATAACCACATCTAATATACTTTGGTCATATTTATCTCCCTGTGGGTTTTTTGACCTGGTATCTTTTACTGCTTAACAATTCGGCAAGAGGTCCTTAAACGCAGTGAACTATCTATACATCCAGCCTTTCATTCCATCTCCTGGGCTGCTGAATAGCTTGAGATGATTAAGTCAGGCCATTCCACAAAGGACCTTACTTATGGAAAAACAACTAAAGAGATATGCCACAAAAGTAACAAGTTTCATCAAATAAACAAAACCAAATAAAGAAAAATATAATAAAACAACCACCCTATAATTTTGCAAAGAGGAGTTTATATTCCGAATGGAGTTTTTTGGAATTCATGTGAGAGTTCCAAATATCAAGTTGCCTTTTACCCACTGAGCTGAATAAAACTTGACCCAGTAAATAATGACGGAGGATGGTGACCAGGGCCGATGCCTGATACCGCTCTACAGTTTGGTTACCTCTCTGGTCAAACAAACATCCTCAAGCCTTTAGTGACTTCTAGGAGGCCAAGGTTTATTTTGTTCTCAAATTTGCCCTCCAAACATCAACTGCAACATTGGTGGTCACTCGAGGTGCCTGTTTAGATCACTGTGACACCAAAACTCCCAATGTCACTCTCAAAGTCACAGCTCCCAGAGGTACAGACTTGGGTACAGAAACGGGTTTACAACCAGCTGGGAGTTATGGAGGAAAAACACAACAAACTACGGGAGGGATTTTTTTTTAATAAAAAACACTATTACATTTTTACTTTAAAAACATGGAGTTTATGATACATCACTTTTACGGTTTGAAATTTCTGAGTGTTTTAATTTAGGTCCAGGTGAAATAATCGGGAAAATACCTTGCATTAGTTGATTGTGTTTGAGAGTACAGAGCAAAGAAGCGGAGCGGGGAGGAAACCAGTCTGTGCTGGTCTCAGCCCAAAGCAGGGGCTCCACCGACTTCTTCCCAGTGACAGGGGTCTTAAATTTCACCCATTATATCTTCACGGGAACCAGCCGTGTCTACTTGGGGCTTTCTGCTTTGTGTCTTCTCTTCGGATTGTGTGTGTGTGTGTGTGTGTGTGTGTGTGTGTGTGTGTGTGTGTGTGAGAGAGAGAGAGAGAGAGAGAGAAAGAGAGAGAGAGAGAGAGAGAGAGAGAGAGACAGACAGACAGACAGACAGACAGACAGACAGAAGGCATGTATGTGAAGGTCATAGGGTAATTTGTAGGAGTTGGGTATTTTATTCCATCATGTGGATCTGAGAGACTGAACAGGTCATCAATCTGGCTGGGCAGCAGACACCTTCACTCTGAGCCTTACCACCTGCCTGCACATATTTGTAGTCATCTAAAGCAGAGGACTCGGGGTTAAATGGCAGTGTCTGGAGGAGGTGTGTTTGGCTCCCTTACTCCAAAGCCCACCATTCTGTGCAACTGAATGTACCTGACTTACGTTCTAGTTCAAAACTACTTGTGTTTCAAGAATATTTTTGAAAGCCTGCTTTAATGAGCAAGGCTGATACCACCAGAGTAAGAAGACACCGATTCCACAAGAGGACAAGAGACACCAAATAGAGAAAAGGGGAACACTCTGGGTTATTCTGCAGACTTGAGACAGAAGCAAACATTCCAGGCCAGACTGTCCTGAAGTGACCAAGAACAGCACACATAACCCAAAACAAACGGATGAGAACAGACCCTGCTGTGAAAGGCCATTCCGAGGGACCACCACAGTAAAGGAGAACAGCAGTCCTCAGAAGAAAGGGATGAGACACTGATGTTAAGCCCACAGGGCCTTCTGTAATTCACCAAGCAATCACTGATCAAGTAAGGACTCATTCATGAGTAAATCATCATTTTCACAAATCCCAAATATATCAGTCTCTACACTTACACTGTACTGAGATCCCTGCTCTGCCCAGATCTGCACCAGGTTCGAGGGGGAACAGGAACCAGCCGCAGCCACCAGTTCATTGTGCAGAAGTCTGTGTGTTTCCTATCACGGCTGCCCCCCAATGAAAAAACTTCTAAAGGCTTATGAACATACGGACATGAGTTTCTAGGCTGAAACTTGACTAATAATCAAATGCTGGATGAGTTGTAAGCCTTACCATCTAACCAGGAGTGGGATTTGGTGCTAACCACAGCTCTTAAAGCAGGACAGCATGGGTACAAACGTTCACATTAAAGAGAAGCCAGGTTCACTGAGGTCACGCCAAGAAGCTATGGACCCAAGAATCTTCCCAATTCGACATAATTTTCTCAAATCCATCAAATTAACCACTGCAAACCCAAAACAAAGCAAAAAAAAAAAAAACCCAGAGAGAAAAAAAGTTAAGGCATTTAAAATCAGTTGCTCTCCCTACAAAGGTACATTTTTATTTTCCAGCTGCTCTCACCATGAGCTCTCACTAATTACTAAACTCAGCCAAGAACCAGAGATATTTTAAGTAAGTCACATTTTAATACTATTTGATGAATATTTCTTCTCACATAAATAATAAAACTTTTATCAGCACTGCTACTCAGATCTCAAATTACCCTTGATTTTAATATTCCTGAGTGTGCCAAAGTTTAAAAATTATTATTATAAGAAGCAAGAAAAAAGTGTTTTACTAATAATTCTTTTTCTTTGTTTGTGATTCCTTCAAAATGAGATCTTTGCACCGGGGACCACGGCACATTCTTGGAGACCCAGCACTTGGCAGCCTAAAGCAGGAAGACCCCAAAGTCAAGGCCTAACTGGACTAAGGGTGAGCTCAAGGTCAGCTTGATCAACTTTTTGAGACCTTGTCTCAAAAATTAGAAAAAGAACTAGAAGTAGACACAGGCACTCAGTCACAGAGTGTTTGCCCAACATGTACAAGACCCTGGTTTAATGCCCAGAGTGTGGGTTAGGGGGAGAACATGTTCGTGTGCTAGGGGAAAATCCTGGGTCCTAAATTCAACAGATGTATACAGAAATTGATCACAGAGTCTTGAAAGGTCAATTGTATAGAAAACTAAACCTGGATTAATGGTCAGCTTCAAAGTTATGGAATTCAAATCATTATGGAAATAACAGAATGAAGTACAACTAAAACAAATACCATAATGGAATTTTGAACAAGAGACCTCTCCAGCTGAAATCAAGATCAGGAAGAAAAGCATTAGCACTCTAGTTTATACGTGCTCTCCCACACCCCACCTGCACGTCCCAGAAATGATGGCAGAGGAAACAGCATCTTTAGAAGGGGATTAGTCAATAAGAGCAGGACCCTCATGAATGGGATCAGTACTTGTTCAAGGAAGCCCCCAGAGAGCTACCTATGACTTTCACCACTTAGAAGAATGCAGGCCCTCCCTGGACACACAAGACCTGCCAGAACCTTGACCCTGAGCATCTCAGCCTCCAGAACTGTGAGGAATAACTTACTGTTGTGTGTATACCAGACACTCTATATTTTAGTTAAAATACTTAAAAAAAAAAAACAAGACATAATTGATATTAAATCAGTTTAGAACATGTAATCTAACCTTAGAAGTCAAGGAAGCAGAAACCTATACAACCTAAGAGCTTTAAAATGGGAATTTTCACCACATTTTATTTATTCATTGATACACATTTGGCTAATTTCTAACTTCTGGTTTATAAGTAATACAGCTATGAACATTCAAATGCATGATTTTATGTTGGGTGTATATTTCTCTTGGGTGTATATATAGAACTGTCAGAGTACATGACAGCTACTTGCTTAATATTTTCAGAAATTCCCAGTCTACTTTCAAAGCTGATGGATCATTTTATGCATCTACCAGCAGTATCTGAGGGCTCCAACTCTTCTACATTCCCTCCACACCAAGTGAAAAATTTAATGTGATATTCTTACTCTTTGATTATTAATCTTTAAAATTATTTATTGACTTGTTTATTTTACTTTATGTATATGAGTGTTTTGCCTGCATGTATGTATGTGTACCATGCATTAGTCTGGTACCTGAAGTCTGGGACCTGAGGAGGTAAGAATAGAGTATTGGATTCCCCTGGAGCTGGGGCTATGGTGTTACAATCTTCCATATGGGTGCTGGGAATGAAACACAGGTCCTCTGCAAGAGCAACAAGTGCTCTTCACCACTGAGGCATCTCTCCAGCCCTGTTCATCTTCAGTGAATGTGTTACGCTAGTCCCTCCGTCTGTGTGACTTTAAAATCATTTTCACCTTATAACTCCCAAGGCAAATTGTATCTATGTTCCTGTGAAATCTCACAGTCATCTAATTAAAAATTATCCCCCAAAAAGGAAAATCTCTCCCAAAATTAAAAACATCTAAAGCACACATCACAAACGTGTAATGTAAGCAATCCAAGACAAGCTATGAATTAATTGAAAGAGTTCAGATGAAAGGCTGGAGAGAAAGCTCAGAGGTGAAGAGCACTGACTGCTCTTCCAGAGGACCCAGGTTCAATTCCCAGCACCCACATGGTAGCTCACAACCCTCAACAACTCCAATCCCAGGGAATCCGAGGCCCTCTTCTCATGTCTAAGGGCAGTTCATGCACATGGTGTAGGGATAACTGAGGCAAAATAACCATACACATAAAATACAAAATAAAGGTGGAAATGATGGGGCCGATAGAAAGAGCTCTAGCTAGTAAGAGAGCAGATGGAGGGGTGGGCATAGGGAGAGAGCCTGGAAGCTTCTTGCTTCATTCAAAGTGAAGATGATTGTAGGAAACCACAGGTGATCTTTCATTCATTCACTTGTTTTGAGAGGTTTCTTTGTGCGTGCACTGGGATACAGGCGAGTGACCCAGACATAAATAGAAGAAATCTCATGAGGGGATCTTCTGCTAGGGGAGCTAGGAGGAAGGACACGTTAATAACTGTATCATGAGGCAGATGAGGACCTCCCCCTGGCAAGTCCTTGCTATGGGCACAACAATTCAAAAGGATAGTCATCCACCTGCTCACCAGTGAGTCTGAGGGGAGGGGGACATTGCACACCCAAGCCTATTGCTCACTAAACGTTACATTTAGTTGTGAGACATTATCTTGCTATGTATCCTAGGCTTGTCTTGAACTCACCATGTTGCCCAGGCTGGCCTCTAACTCATGCCAATCCTGCTCAGCCTAGCCAGTGATGAGATTACAGACGTGAGCCATCACACTTGGCCCTAACGATGGGGTCTTGGTCGGTCTAAGTGGTTGCTGAGCATCCTTTTAATCGACTGAAGTTATCTCAGCTGCAGCAATCTCACATGCACCCTGGTCTCCCTGCTTCTGTCTTCCTAGTCGCCTGGCAAGTCTCACTGGCAGGATTCTGACTCACTGCCATTTAACCTGGGTCCAGGGACATAATCACAAATCCATCCTCTTCATCTCCTCTAAATTCATGCTTCACACTACTCAACTCTTGTTTGGAAGCCAGAGACTTGTTAAACCTCCCTGTAGAAATCAAGTCAGTAGTTTAATGAGTCTTTGAGTTAGTTCTTCTTCGCATTAAAATAAATGCCTTGATAGCAGCTGCTCTGATTGCAAGGGGCTCTCTGATAAGATTTCTGGGAGCTGAATTTGAGAAGAGGAAAGGTTTCCTCGGTGTTAGCGGTCACTTCAGGGAAAGCAGCATGTACTACATACTTTACGTGTTCCATCTGCCTTGAACGCTCTTCCCCTGTATCGTTCACCTCATGTCCTTCATGCTTCCCTCTCTATCACGGAGACTTCCCCAACCACCTATTAGAACACCACCCATTCCTATCTTTCCACAGACTCTGCCCTCTGCTTCAGTCTACAATGTGGTATTAATCACCTCTTGACACACAGTTTACTTATCGGCCTCTTGCCTGTTTCTTTTCTTCGAATGGTATTCCTCTAAAGTGAAAGGCTTATCTGCTTTGTATAAGTGCTCAATAAAGACTGGCTTTGCAAAAATGACTCTAATGGTTATGTACTTTAAATATCATGCCATTTTAATCCTCCTTTTTACATGTTATACACCAATACTTCATATAGACAGAGAAACTGAAGCTGGTTATGCAAAATTTAGAAATACAATGTCACAGTCAAGAGCAGGGTTCATGGATCCAGACAGTATGGGTCAGAGCACAGCTCAGCCACAGCCTGACTTGGTGATGTAGGGCAGGTTGCTGAGCCATTTTGGTTCCAGATTTCCTTACCTTTAAGGGGTGGTACCAACAATGGTGTTTCACTGTGATGTGAGAAGTCTCTATTTATATGTCAAGACCTTAAACAGTCCATGGTTCACAGAGGGTGTCAAGCAAATGTCAAATAGAAATAAAGTGTTCACTAGGGAATACCTCCTAACAAACCCAACCTGCTCATTCTGACTTCTCACTCATGTACAACTTCCTGATTAAAACTGGGCTTTCTGGTTCGCCGTCTACACAGGAAGCGAAGATGTCATCACTGTGGCCTTTATGTGCTTCTTCTCATCATAAACTAGGGAGTCGTTCAAGGTGCAAACAGGCCAGGGTTCTAAACTATAACTGAGGCTCAGACTCAGCCAGTGTCTTGCACAATGGCTCAGTGATTCCTAATACGCTCTCTAAGCAATATGACCACTTCCTATTCTCCTGTCTACAACAAGTTACACCACTCAGGAGAACAAGTGTCTCCGAGTTCTTTTCTCTAGTCAGTGGAAAGTGGTAACAGAGCACAGACAGAAGAATGTCCAGGGAAACAAGGCTTCCACCAAACTCATGCCTCTTGGTGCCATATACTACTTCCAAATTATGGTATCTGGATGGAGACTGTAGCAACAAGCTGCCTGTGCAGGTTTGTGCTGAACGAGGAGATAGAATGTTTGCCCTCACCGCAAAGGTGGAGGGAAGCCGTAAGAGCAGCCCCAGCTGCTCAGCCGCTCACGAGGGTAGCTCCGTCAGGTTACCTTGCCCTGATGATCATGTTTCATCTCCCAGCCCCTCGGTAGTTCCAGCTGTTTGTTCGCAAACATGTTCAGGAATCCCACGAGGTCCCTGTTATGCTGATAGCGTTCAAAGTGGTGGGTGTCCCGCCGGACTTTGGTGATCATGTGCTTCAGACACGTGTTGTTTGTAAACATGCGGTAGGCACTCTAGAGGAAAGATAGAGAGCAATTGTTAGGCTGCCTGTGCACACAAGGCATGGGAGAGACCAGGTCTGCTCTCAGTATGTATGTATACAGGCTTCTACGGAATTCCAGACCCACACAGGGAATCAGCCAAAGAAGCAAAGTGACTTGAACACACAGAAACTGTAGAAAGTGAGGCCCTCTCCATGACTGGTTTCTAGCTTTCTTTCTTCTTCTCCCTCACCCTCCTCACTTTGGTTTCCCAAGACAGGGTTTCTCTGTGTAGCCCTGGCTGCCATGGAACTCACTCTAGAGACCAGGCTGGGCTTGAACTCAGAGATCCACCTGCCTCTGCCTCCTGAGTGCTGGGATTAAAGGCGTGCGCCACCACTGCCCGACCTGGTTTCTAACTTTCTAAAGAACAAGCATGTTGTGGCATTTCTTTCCACATGGGACATTAGGTCCCAGGGTTGGTTTCAGCAAAACACACAATCCACAGATATGTGATGTTAGGGCTAAATATACCACCTGACAGTGAACCCCAATAGTCTGTTCTTCCTCCAGCTTTTGACCAGGTAGGTCACAGGCTCAGAGGGTCAGACAGTGTGGAAGTGCAGAGTTAAGGGCCAAGCTGTATGTAAAATGCTTGCCCTATATTCGAACATCAGAAACACACACACACTAACAAGGTGGGTCACTCTCACTCTCAGCCATGTCTGTGGAGACCACAGTAGGCAGGGACACTCATCTCAACCCCGCACCCCCCTGCGTGGGTGGGGGAAGATGCTCAGGGAACTGGAGTGTAGTTAGAACAGCCTGGAGATCATACCTCACCGTTTTGTCTTGTTATGGTATCCCCAACCCCACCCCCTGTCCATATACTGCTGCGGGATGGTCTGTATGTCAAATTGCTCTGATTGATCAATAAATAAAACACTGATTGGCCAGTGGCCAGGCAGGAAGTATAGGCGGGACTAACAGAGAGGAGAATTGAGGGAACAGGAAGGTGGGAGGAGACACTGCCAGCCGCCGCCATGACAAGCAGCATGTGAAGATGCCGGTAAGCCACGAGCCACGTGGCAAGGTATAGATGTATAGAAATGGATTAATTTAAGATGTAAGAACTAGATAGCTAGAAGCCC
>CABHPH010154422.1:13334-33707 GCA_902168325.1 Peromyscus nudipes | reverse complement strand
ACCCTAATAAACTTATCTGGTATCAGAGACAGAACAGCCACTAGATACAAAGGCTAGAAAATGGTGGCACTCACACCTTTGATCCTAGCATTCCAGAGGTAGAAATTCCTCTGGATCTCTGTGAGTTCAAGGCCACATTGGAAACAGCCAGGCATGGTGACTCATGCCTTTAATCCCAGAAAGTGAGCCTTTAATCCCAGGGAGTGAGGCAGAAAGCAGAAAGATATATAAGGTGTGAAGACCAGAAACTAGAAGCATTTGGCTGAAGCAGCATTTGGCTGGGTAAGCTTTTAGGCTTTGAGCAGCACAGTTCAGCTGAGATTCATTCTGGATGAGGACTCAGAAGCTTCCAGTCTGAGGAAACAGGATCAGCTGAGAAGTTGGCCAGGTGAGGTTAGCTGTGGCCTGTTCTGTCTTTCTGATCTTCCAGTGTTCACCCCGATAACTGGCCTTGGGTTTGATTTTATTAATAAGACCCTCTAAGATTCATGCTACAGTCATTATAGAATACAGGGTATATGTAATTAAAAGACTATCTGGGGAGGGAGGGTTATCCCAATCTAGCTCTGTCAGAACAGACAAATATAGCAGTAAAACTGTTTTCTACTTTTAGCCTTTGAAGCTCGTGGGCCAGCAGCCCACTTTCTATTAACCGAAGGGTCTCGTAACCTGTCATTAACTATGTGCTCCGTTCTGCCTGTGTGAAACCCTGAGGATACAGAGCTAAGCAGTCAAAAACAGGAAGATGGTCCATTACAGGGAGAGTAGTGGGAAGAGAGAGACTGTAGACAGGAGATCAGGTTGGAAGAACCGAGGTCACAGGTGTGGAGAACGCGCTAGAACAAACCAGCAGACCTAGCAGAACTAAGACTAAGGGCAGGCCAGTCAAGAGACACTCAGCAGGTGACCTCAGACTGGATGAGTGCATTGTAGTGGAGGGTGACATTGGTAAGGCCATGCTTCATATCTCCACTGGAGGTTAGTGATTTCAGCTAGGTAAGTGGATTGGATTCCTTGCCCAAAACAACAATAGCAAGGTAGAAAAGAGTGAATGTGGCCCATTTCATGCCACAACCTCACAGCACTATGCAGGATGAGCTCCCTGGGGATCTGGATGTGGACTCCAATGTGGTTAAGTGAGCAGGTAAACGTTAATGGGAGATGGAGCACCTTTACATGGGATCTGACCAACAGACCCTTTGGGTTTCCCTTGATGGGAAGTATCAGCCTGTTTAGCTCTTCCTTTTGTAGTCTCAAACTGCCTTTCCCAGCCTCCCTCTTCCATGCCGCCCACCTTCCCAGTAAGAAATCAATTCTCAGTGGCTGAGTCAATGGCTTCCTTAGTAGAATTTTGTTAAATTTGGAGCTTAAATGTGTCTTCCTTGGCTAAGTGTTTGAGGTTTGAGAAGAGAAAAATATTGAAAGGAGCTAAAGGTAATGCCTTGGTCTGTTTGGCAGCAAAATACGAAACACTCAGTTCTTAGTAATCAGCTATAAGGCAAGTGCAAGTGCCAAGCTAATCCTTGATCTATTGATGTTGAAGTTTTTCTTCAGAGTTGTGATGGCCAAAGCTCCTCGATTGCTGGTTCTAATTTCACCCAATTCTGTCAATTTCAAAAATACCACTAAATACTCTACTAATGAATAACACATTTTATTCAGAAATTCTTCATCAAGAATAGGTATTCCAAATTTAGATTTGGAAAACAACATCCCTGACTCCATAGCAAATGCCTCTCGTGTTCATGGGGCAAATATCAGTGACGTTGTACATGACTCACTAAACAAAAATTATTATTAGCAAAAGCAAGAAATACTGGTTCCATAATAGGCCAGCCAGCATATGGAAATAATTCTGTATGCTACAGTCTGCATTAGTACTATTATTAATTAATTTGATTTTAAATAATTTTAAATTGTTTTCACATACCTAAAGAATAATATGGGGAGGGAAACATATTTATTAGCAGAAATACCTATCAGCTCACCTACTATGCAACAGTAGTAACTCTTGATTTTTAAGAGTATGTTTAAGACATTATTAATAAACTTTAAAATACTATTTTTTTTCAGTAAGTACTGAGGAATTTAGATAATTGAATGAATGCATGTCTAAAGCTTATTAAAAGTCAGGGTAGTAATTCTTCGCATGTACTTTGAAAATATCATTCGGTTACACATAATTAAATGTACTTACGTATAACATGAGTGAGATAAACACAAGCGTCTCAACTTTAAAGAACTGGGTGCTGGGAACTAAATCTCGGGTTATTTGGAGACAATTTTGAAGAGACCTGATCCCATCCAGCAGAGGGCAGTAAAATCTACCCGAAAGTTGCCATGACTAGACAGAGAAGTATGGACACATCTGTCGGTTTTCTCACAGTTACGGCAACTGTCTGCCTGTTTAGGTTTGTTCTTCCTGGCACATGTGGTTGTGGGATCGCTGCTACATGGGGTATGTTTCTCATGCACATCTTTCAACACGAACTCACTCCTTCAAATTGTTTTAATAAAAGAGAACAAGGAGACTTTCAAATGTCAACACTTCTTTGGCATGCTGCATATTTACAATAACATAAATAAGGATTTGCTGAAACACCTATAAGCTAAGAGAATTCAATCAAAAACTAGGAAAATAAAAAGTAAATTAAAAAATTCAAGGAAAGTTTACTTTAAAATATTTTCTACTAATCTCCAAATAAGAAAAAAAAAGTATCTATATCTCTACATAAAGGTTATTTGTATTCATCCATAGCTCAAGACCGTAATAAGGAAAATGCTAGCTACTTCAGTTTACACCAATTGTAAGTCAGAAAATAAGATTTCCTAACCTACAGAATTTAAATTTTGTAGACATGCACATCTTTTTAACCAGTAATGAATAGTTTGGGTAGTAAAAAAAAAAAAAAAAAGTGAAGCCTTTAGAGAAGAATATTTTTAACTCCAGCTGGGCTTTCCAGAGAAAGGAATTGTAAAATCACACCCAAGTACAGAACACAGAAAGTTACACAGCCGGAAGAAAAGAGACTGGGCAGGAAAGCCTGGGCTGAGCTGCTCCAGCCAGTGCCCAGAGCTTACAGGCCACAGCTGTGAGGAAGGCAGTGAGGTCATGTTTACTAATTACTTAAAGGACCACACAGATTCCTAGGACTCCCTGCCACCCTGCTAGAGCAGAACCTGCAAGGAATCAATCATTTGCATTTATCTGAAAAAGCCTATCAAGTTCAAAACCACAGCTTTAAACCGCAGCTCATCAATGGCTTCATGATACCACAGAGATGAGGAGCTCGTAGCAAAGACCAGCCCAGACAGAGAAGTCAGAAGCCCCACTTGGTGATATCTCCCGTAGTCTGAACTCAGTGGGGGAGAGCATTCACACTGCAGAAGATGGTAAATGAAAAGCAGGCCTCCATTCATTGTTTTGTGACCTGTCCAGACCATAGGCCAACAGTCTGACTATAACAAACAAGGTATTATTAAAGCCATCCAGGCGCATGTTGTCCTTGTCCTAAAATGTTTACTCTCTGGCCCTTCACAGAGAAAGTTTTGTAGACGAAAGAACTCGCTAGAGACAAGAGCATGCTAACATCCCACATCAAAGTAAGCTGTTGCATCAGGAACAGCTCCCATATGTACTACCTGGCAGGGGTCTGGGTCCATCCAGCTCTCCTGTGTCAACACAAAGCCATTCCTGTCCTAGCCACTTGTACATTAACAGGGGTGGCAAAAATCAACAAATATCTTTTTCCCCCCTTGAGACAGGGTTTCTCTGTGTAGGTTTGGAGCCTATCCTGGAACTTGCTCTGTAGACCAGGCTGACCTTGAACTCACAGAGATCCGCCTGCCTCTGCCTCCTGAGTGCTGGGATTAAAGGCCTGCACCACCACCGCCCGGCTATATTGACAAGTTTACTTCAAAAAAAAAACAGACAGATACACATACACACATGAATACACATACATTCTCCTCCCACAGACCACAGGGTCTTAAGTAACCCAGGTTGGCTTCTGCTTGATAGGAAGTCAAGGATGACCTTGAACTTGGGATCCTCTGCTTGCCTCTACCTCCCACTGGGGATAGTTACAGACATACAATACACTGAGTTCAACTTGGTTGGGACCCAGGGCTCAGGCAGACCAAGTGAGCACTCCACCAACTGAGCTATGTCTCCAGCCCTGGAAGCCTTTTTCTCCCACGTATTCCAAATGGTTAGCTTCCCCTCCAAAACACAGCACATAGCGATCTACTCGTCTTTATCTCTTAGTGACATGCACTAGGCCAAGCCACCTCTCTGTCTAATCACAGGGCCTTTTCACTTGTCTCCCTAACACCACTGGTGCCTCCTAAGACCAATTTTCTGTAGAGCATCAAGAATGAACTCTGAGAAACCCTCTCACTCCCACGAAAGCAACACATTTAGAACAAAGTTCACACAAAGCCTAAATTCATTTCCAGATCATGTAAACACTCTATTCCGTATTCCTGTGCAGCTCTCCAAACTTAACTTCTTCCTGTCCCCAAGGCATTGCTTTGCTTAGTAAAGATGCTTTGCTGTCCCTTGACATTTTTCGGCAGTGTGAATGAATGTGGCTGGCTCCCTTGGGATGCCTGTTGGCTACCCAAGTCTCCCCAAGTCAAAGTTGGTTGTGCCCTGCCCCCAACCCTGTCATACTGCATCATCAAACTTTTCTTTTTACTCATTATTCTCTTATCTATATCTGTCTGTCTTGTTTGCCACCAAGTCTAGATTGTTCTAGGGAAATCACAGGGATTCGATGAACAGAATGAATAAACAAACCAATAAAAGCTCGAGTTATCTGATTCTAAGCCCAAAGCTCTTTTCCTCTACAGCATGAGAGGTTTTGTGTCTTGTGACAATTCTAAATGTTAGTCTATTCCTCTTTGTAGAAAAGTTTGTGATCTCCTAGAATCATGCCATACACAAGGTTAGGCTCAAGTTTGACTTCCCAGCCGCCTTCCACTCTCTCCACAGACCAGCACTACACTACTGCACTGCTAGCCCAGCCTCAGTGATCATCTGTTCCATGACCACGACAGTCTCGAGGATCTTACTTTACAGACGCTGCTCCTTCTATGCAGACTGCTCTTGATGTCTGTGTTTGTGGGTCAAATTCCTATTCGGCCTTCAGAACCCTTTACAAATGCATTCCCATCTATGACACCTTCCCTGTGCATCTATGACCCCTCCCCTGTGCATTCCCATCTATGACCCCTCCCCTGTGCATTCCCATCTATGACCCCTTCCCTGTGCATTCCCATCTATGACCCCTTCCCTGTGCACTCCCAGTGGGGTTACACACTCACTGTTCCTGTACATCCCTTCTGCATAATCGTCAAAACACTGCAATGTATTTTCAAGGCTGAGATTCCAAGACCCATGGGTGCTGTCATCTATTCGTTCTTAGGACTTAGCTCAGTGCCTAGTATATAACAAGGAATTAATAGAAAGTTGGCAAATGTGCAAATGTCTAAGCCCTCATGCAAGCTGTGAAGAAAAATACCATGCCATTTATGCTCTCCCTCCACCCAAGTCATTTTTATTCCAAGATAAACTTGTAAACTGGGACATAATGATGGGTAAATCAGGTAGACGCACACACTAACGAATTTAGACAGAAACACAAGAATATCAGTAAATAGGTGCACAGTAACTACCTCACAGACATCTCCAGGTACTAGAACTATGCCGGTGTCTACTTTTTCCCTTTGGTCTAGTCTGATTTTCCTAAGATGTTTAATTTATTTTTCCACATTCAGTATTTTCCCCTCCAGTCTAACTTTCCCGTTATTATAGTTATTAATGTGAGATCACTACTATTCAGGGCCATCCTTGGTGTCCAATCTTCAGTTTCTAACCCACCAAATCCTGCCAACTTTCTGCTGCTCCCTCTCCTGCTGGGGCCTTTTCTAGTTGAGGCTCCTCTCAGGTCATGTCCTGATGAATGGATTCTACCCAGCTAAACTTATAGACAATATATCCTTTATAGTAGATCACTCCATATACAATTAAGACATCCTTTCTCCAATTAGCATCTTCAGCAAAGCTGTTCCCTCAACCCCCAGAAACTGGTGGAATGATCCTCCTGGTGTGGTTGATTGTGTGGCCCTTCCCCACCCCAATTCACTTGCTGAAACCCAATCACCAATATGATGACATCAGGAGGCAGCTCGGCAGTAGATAAAGCGTAATGAGGATCCTCCTGAGTGGGATCAGTACCTCCTAAAAGCAGAACCGAAGGCAGCCCTCACATCCTTTCAGGAAGGCGCACAACCCATGAAAGACATCATCTGACTCCAGATCAACCAAAATGATCCTGGACTTCACTGCCCCCGAGATTGTGGAAAATGAATGAACTCTTGCTATTATTATAAGCCAGTCAGCTCTAAAGGTTTTTGCTTTTGTTTGTTTGGTTTTGGATGTCTGCTGTAGGATGTCCTGTATGCTGTGAATATATGTTGCTCTGATTGGTTGATAAATAAAACGCTGATTGGCCAGTAGCCAGGCAGGAAGGATAGGATAGCTGGGACAAAGAGAGAGGAGAAGGGGGGAAGAAGAAAGCGGAGTCAGAGAGACGCGGCCAGCCGCCACGAGAAGCATGATGCAAGATACCTGTAAGCCACCAGCCATGTGGCAAGGTATAGATTAATAGAAATGGGTTAATTTAAGATATAAGAACAGATAGCAAGAAGCCTGCCATGGCCATACAGTTTATAAGTTATATAAGTTTCTGTGTGTTTACTTGGGCCTGAGCGGCTACAGGAGCCGGGTGGACACAGGAATACTCCAGTTACAGATATTTGTTACATATAGTAGGCAGGTTATATGGGCTTAAGACACAAGTTACTTAACACAGAGTTTGGAAGACACCAAGCGCTCTGGAAATACTCCAACGAGGCCTACAATCATTACACGAGCGAGGGCCATTTTCTTCAGCCTTTTTTTTTTTTTTTTTTTTTTTCTTCTACTCACAGGGTTAGAATGCAGCACAGTGAAGAACTCTGGGCTGATGAGGAACTTCACAGGGGGCGACTGTAACAGCAGCGTGAGCCTGGATCTGGAGGTAGAGTGAGGCAGGACGTTCTCCCGGCGGAAGTCTAATCAGACAGACCAAAGGCTTTCAGAACTAAACGATATAAATGGTACTTACATCATGTGCTACGATTTCAACTCCCTGAAACCACATTCTTTTTATTTGCCAAAAAAATGCATGCCTAAACCTGACTGTTCTTAATGACACAAAAATGATACTGGATATCATTTCCAGTTGTTATCAATGTCACAAAGCATCCATAGCTTTTAAAAAAATGGCCAGACTCTTGTTCCACGTTGACCCAGGTTCTGAGACTGTGATGATTTTCAATCTATTTGGTTTTGTGATACTTTTCTCAGAACCCATAAAAGGTGAAGTATTAGGAAAGACTTCTGTCGAATTATTTCTTTCTTTCTTTTTAAGTTGTCTTATCAGATCTACAGGGATTCTCTTAAAGAAGAGCTCACTTCTTAGAAATCCTTGTTCTTTTCCTGTATCTCTGAGGTTGCAGCCAAAGGCCCTCTCTTACCTGCGCTGGCTTGGTGGAAGTCGGCTTCCTCCCCTGCCCCGTCCATAGCACTGGCACTTTCTTCGGGCCTCTCGTCAGTCATGGTCCTGCGGATGCTCTGATAACTGAAAGCGTGGACCTGGAGTTACATTCCAGCCCTCGGACGCTGCCCGAGAGCCCCGAAGTTTCAGGCTCCCATCCTCCACCTTACAGAGCTACCTGTTGCTTAAGTAAATGGCAATGCATCAAAGCTGTTTATAGACCATTTTCCTGACAAATTAATAAAACTTAAAACTGTGTCCCTTAACCAAAGAAAAAACTATAATGAAGGAGAAAACAGGTTTCTGTTCCACAGCAATTAGTTTTTGGCAAAGAATGGCTGCTTTGGAAGGTTAGGTGGATACAGCTGCAGCACAAGGGAAGATTCTAGAGGTCAGAAGTCTGGCTTCAGATCCTAAATGTCTATACGTGCCTTACTAAAACCCAATGCATGATAGGAATTGTGAAGATTATTTTCTCTGTAGTTTCCCAGAATGCAAGTGTGTATGTATGTTTATATTTTGTTTTCATTCTCCCAAGAGAAGTCCAATGGCATCTAGGACACATACGGCCCAGTGACAGGTCATCAAAGTGGAGAGAAGCAACCAAGTCTCCTACTCCTCACCGTGTAAAAACCCAACCACAACAGAGAGCAGTCACAGTAGGAGGTGCGCGCTCACCGCCGGTTCAGCTGCTCCATTTGCTGTATGGAATTAGATCTCTGCAGGACCTGTGGGGCAGGAGGAGCCGTCGGCCGCTGCCACGTCGTGGTTCTGTTTACATGGTCCACGTAGAAGATCCTGCCGTGGCTGTCGATGCGCGCCTCCCAGTCTAAAGAGCAGGAAGGCACCAAGAGGGGTGAGAGGAGGGGCTGGGCCAGAAAGGTGGTTCATTAAGGTCGGCACAAGTTTTCTCTCCCCCACACACTATAATTTGCAGCTAATAACACATGCCTCACAGCGTAGTCCAGCATTCCTCCCAGTCCACTTGGGAAACTGTTGTTACTAGTTATTAAGTCTCCACAGAATGTATGATACAAAACTCTTAAAGAATTTCTAAAGGTAAAGAATCTTTTCATGTTGCCTACCATCATCATCCTTTACACATCAGCATTGGTTTTAAAAGTACATGTGGGGCAGTATCATAATATTTTTGACAGTTTCACACCAAAAATGGTATTGGTGTTTCTCACCCGAATTTTATCTTTTTCTTTCTCCTTTGCCTGTGCCTTTCCCCTTTCTCTTGTGGCTTAGCAGACATTTCCACGTGTATTTATGCGCCACAGTGGTAAATGTAGGTTTCTGAATGGACAGTAGCTAGCTAGTCATCCACACACTTCATAGCAATCAACCAGCATCATTATCTACGCATATCAATCTGCTCTCTCCTGGAGAGAAACGTATTTTTAGAACAAGGACAACTTCTCCCCTCCAACTTTTGATAAATATGATGCTTAAAAAGACTATCTAATTGTATATTAAGTATTATAGCAAGTGTGTTGGTCTCTGGAAACCAATGTATAAATGCGCGTTCAGTAAAACTGGAGAATAGTCTAGTCTTCAGAACCAGGTGGTCCGCTCCTATGACTAGGTGGCCCTTTCCTATTTAAACTGACAGAACATGGTCTGATCTTTTCAAAAGACAAATTTTCAGAATTTATTACCTTTGGGAGGAGGATTTTACACAGGAAACATGAAAACATCAGAGACTCATTCTTTGTTCAGAAAAAAAATCTTTCTAAATTTATATTTCTGAGTAAATTAATTTAAAAATTAACAAACACTTTTCTCCTGAGAAGTTCAATTGGCTCAACTTTTCCAGGTTATCACAAACTCATCACTGACTTCCTGAATCTGGTGCAGGAGCCCACGAGGAAGGCATGAGCTTTCCTCACTACCTGTGATGTGCTTGCCGGAAGTGAATGGAACAAATACCCCAATCCAGTCCTTATGGTTGTGAAGCCCTGCACTGTAGGCCCAGCCTGCACTAGGTCACTATCGCTTTAGCTGTGGGTGGACAGGCATCTTATACTGACCAGGCCACACTGTTACAACTGCCAAGAGAAAGGAAAATTGAGTAGAAATAAAGTACCATAGCCTCTCAATGCCACTTACTTCCAAGGTGGGCGGGGGAGGAGGGGACAGTGAAGCTCCCTATATAACTGGATTCTTTGGGTGCAGCTACGATTTCATCAACAGGACATTTCTGGAAGACTGCATCTCACGCTCGGTGTGCCTCACGGACACATGGTAAGCATGTCTGGGAAGTATTTTCAAAAACCCTTTGATCTGCCCTACAGTTCTGTTTCCTTCTACACACTTGTCTATCTCAGACATCTCAAGAACCCATGCCTCCCATCTCATGCCTATCTTGTTAGAGCCAGGAAAATCTACCCACTGGTAGCATGTTAAGCCAAATTCACATGAAAACAATTAGCAATTTTGTCCACAGACTGTTTATAGTAGCTCTCAATAGAAAAAAACAACACAGAATAGGTCAATTAGAGATTGAAAAAAGAACAGAAAGCTAAGTAGAGGAGTCAGAAGGAAATGTGGCCAAGCTTCCAAGGTAAGGCTGTTACTAAAAGCTGGCCCTGGAATTCTGGCAGCTAAGGCAGAAAGAAAACACATTGCTGCATACTTTCCACTTCCTGACACAAGAATGCTTAAAAAAAAAAAAACCCAAACCTTCAGTGATGGAATTGTTTCCTTGGAAATAACTAAATAAAGATTAACCTAACTAGATGTGTATGCAGCCTGTTCAACAGCTTACATAGGTAGCCAAATGGAGACATCTGGAGGAAGGATCCCCCAAATACAGTTACCACTGTGCCTTGTGCAAACCATATAATAAGAGAACAAATAATTTTAAATGATATAATTCTACAAAAAGTAATTATCCTTTTATTTACCTTCCAACAAAGACCAGGGACAACCCTAATTTGTCATTCATTAAAGACATTTTTTTTTATGTACAATTGGAAGAAAAAGAAACCAGAACCACAAATTTGCTCTCTAAGAATATAGAAAACTGAATGTACTTTGAAGGCTCTTCTTATCAAATAGCACATCTTCAGATCCGCAAGACTGCTGATTTCAAGTGGGTGTTTGGCACTGGATTGGGAAAGACTGTTAATGCTGTTGGCATTCTTCCTGCCCCAGTGGTCAATATCTGTAGGATGATTCACTACCACCAACACTAGCACAGTTATTCTGAAGGGTATAACCTCTTGTGTGTCTTTCTATTGGATCTGATTTGGTCTTCACATAAGAATGCATGTGAGTACTATTGTACACCATCATAGTTTCTTTCAGAGGGATGCAATTAGACAGGGATGGGCTGAGTTAGAAGGCAAGGTCTGGACCCTTCCTGTCTTCTGCCACAGTGTAGCATAAAGTGAACCATCAGGATGGAAGGAGACTGAGAACAATGGCCGCAGTGGGTCTCAGGAAGTAGCACATTAAACTAAAGAAGTCTGGTTTCCAGCTGTGGTTTGTTACATCCTTGTTGGAAGACCTTCATAGAGCTACCATGTCTCAATGGATCACCATTTTCTTTTATTTTAATACAGAGGTTTTGTGCTGCTTATATAAAGTATAAAATATGTGATCTGGGCAGTCAGGACAGCAGGAGAGGTAGGAAATCAGTGGCTGAGGACACAAAAGGATCTTCTAAGGTACGGGTTGCATAGTGTGTCCTGCTCAAAAGATTGTGGGCTGAACTTACTCTTTGGTGTTATATTTATTCCAATAAAAAGTATTAAAAGTTCAAGTAGCTGCATACTTTCCTTGTTCATCAGGGTTTTTGTTTTGTTGTTACTGTTGTTGTTTGTTTTTAAAACATAGTCTCATTATGTAGCCCTTGCTAGCCTGGAAGTCACTAAGTAGACCAGGCTGGACTTAAACCCACAGAGATCTGGCTGCCTCTCCCGCCTGAGTGTTGAGACTGAAAGTGGGCAATACCAGGCCTTCTGCAGTCTTTGGTTTTTAAGAAGTATCTTTGAAATTAAATGTATCTTCTTTTCCATAAAAGTCAATCTTAAACTCCAAGGACCGAGTCCCTAAAAATTTTGAGAGTAATTATAGTTTTCAGAGTCACTGACTGCTTTTAGGTCTTTGATTTGAAGGATGCTTTAACCATGAAAGGGAAAAATCACAAAAAGCCAAAGCCTCTCACAGTGTTCTTCCAACCCTGCCTATCTATACCCAACATGTAAGTAACATCACCCTGACCAGGAGGCAGCCACTGGGAGCTACTGCCCCTGCCCCTGAGTGTTCCTCCAGGATCTGTTCCTAGGGCGAAACTATCCTTGGGGGGCAGGGGGTGCATCTGCATCAATTCTACACTGCCTCCTGCGCAGCCATGGGTTAAGCCACAGTTACCCCAGAGCCGATTTGAAGAGACAGGAAGCCATTTTTCAGAGTGGCTATGTTAGCCGGCCCATCTTCCCTTTGATCTTTATGCTAAAGAGACCCAGAGGGTCAACCTGATAATGCACTGGGTGGCCTCAATTCTGAAGCACCTCTATGTGTCAGCACCACGGATCACTCACGACAAGATACAGCATGTTCTTAAGACCCCAGGTTACTCCCAACTATCCTGTGCACTCCAAGGCCCAGAGTTTTCTATTTCCTACGACTGGTAGAGCACCTCTCAGCCAATGATGGGAGGCCCTCACGTCTCAGATCACGTTCATGGGCCAAAGCAGGAGTAAGTCCTTGAGGACCAGCTGGCAGGTCATTATGACAGATGAGCAATGGACACTGAGTTCAAGTCTGTGCCTGGATCCTGGGACAGCAGAGCGACTGGGAGCAGCCACAAACACCTCCTTTAAATTAAACAGTTCAGACAGATGTTCAGAAACTATCACCAGGCCATGTAGACGACCATGTGACCAGCCACAGCGCTTAGCTGATAATGTCTGAGCGAGTCCCTGTTGGATTTTTATTTGACGACTACTACTACTACTACTACTACTACTACTACTACTACTACTACTACTATTTTGGTTTTTCAAGACGGGGTTTTTTCTGTGTAGCCCTGGCTGTCCTGGAACTCACTTTGTAGACCAAGCTGGCCCCCAGCTCTGAGATCTGCCTGCCTCTGCCTCCCAAGTACTGAGATTAAAGGTGTGCATGGCCTTCACCCAGCTCTAATTGGCTTTTTTAACTCTTTGAAGAGCAGTGTAAGTTGGCTAGGTGCTTTTTCTCAGCATCTGGTGGGAAACAAATACAAGATAAAAAAAGAAGAAGAGCCAACCTTGAGAAGCATCCAGACCCAAAGTGCACTGGTTCCATGGCTTGTCCTTCTAGGATGGCAACAGCAAGGTGCATGCAGAGCAAAGGGTGCTGCTCATCTAGACACAGCGCTGAACAGGGCCCATCTATCTGGATCACTTACAGGTGGCCCACACAGTCACCACGACTCCTCTCATAAGACAAGGACGTCCCCAGACGGGGTCCTGCTGGATAAGCCTCTCCCACAAGAAGAGAAAGGTGCACCTCCCCAGGTCTGACCTCAAAACACAATATAAGGAGGTTGCAGCAAATCCCCAAACTTTCTACTGTGCCTGGAGTGTTTCTGGCACCCAATAAACAGCATGTCACCATAAAAGTCTGTGGTGATATTCTGTGTATGCTCTAACAAATAAAGCTTGCCTGAAGATCAGAGGGCAAAGCCAGCCACTAGTTAGCCACAGAGACCAGGCAGTGGTGGCTCACACCTTTAATCCCAGCACTCGGGATCTCATGCCTTTGCTCCCAGTACTTGGGAGGCACACGCCTTTAAGCCCAGCACTAGGGATGTGGAGACAGGAAGTGATATGGCTGGACAGAGAAAGGAATATAAGGCAGGAGGAAAAAGGAGCTAGGTCTCTTCAGACTGAGGTGTTGGCGAGGGAAGAGGTGGTGGCTGGCTGCTCTGCTTCTCTGAGCTTTCAGCGTTTACCCTGGTATCTGGCTCCGGGTTTTTATTAAGACCAATTAGGGTTCATGCTACAAAAGCTACCTTAGTGCCTGTACAGACAAAACGTCAGCTTTACATTCACCTACCCACACAGCTCGCCCCTCTTCTAACCTGGGATTAGACTACTAGATCTGGGGGAAGGAATGTCTCTGGTTCAGCTTTTCCTAGTATGGAACCATAAACAAGTCCTTGAATTTGTCAGGGTTTCAGGCACACAGGACAAGAATCACCCAGTCTGATTTCTATGCCTCCTTTGATAAACTACAGATAAGACTTCCTTAATCTATCTTTCAAAATTATTATAACACAGAAAATTAAGGAGAGTATGTGCCTTATAAAGTGTAAAGTTACAAAGCACTGCATAATTCTGAGTTATTACAAAAAAAACAGTACTTCTTTAAGTATAAATGTCAGTCGGGCTGTGGTGGTGTACTCCTTTAATCCCAGCACTCAGGAGGCAGAGGCAGGTGGATCTCTGTGAGTTCAAGGCCAGCCTGGGCTACAGAGTGAGTTGTAGGAGAGTCAGGGCTACACAGAGAAACCCTGTTTTGAAAAACTAAAAAAAAAAGGGGGGGGGCAGGGGACAACTGTCAACCTTAACACAGGGCCCTGATTTAAGTCAGGGACACAGCCAGAAGCAGCAGAAAAAGGCCAGGTCAGGAGGGGTTAGCCAGCCAGCAGAACAGTCAGGTAATTAAACAGAGTGTTACAAAGATGAGCCATGGGAATGGGCAAAGAGCGGAGCAGTCGTTAGGCGTGGAGACCCCAGCCTCCCCGTCAGCGGAGTCTGCAAACCTCCAAACTGACTGTTACTGTAACACGTGTATGTGTCTCATTTTTATAAAGACATACTTTAAGAGCTGAGCTTTTGAAATGAAAAGACCTGGTTACCTAGTCTTTCTGAAATGTCATTTGCTGAGTGTGTGTGGAGACGTGTCTCTCTGAAGGCACACTGGAAGTGTAGATGGGACAAATCTTGGTCGTGTCAAGACTGTCCTACCATCTTCAGATGTTTGACATCCCCGCCCCCTCCTCCTGAAGTCCAGCACCACACTGTTATGAGGGAAGGCAGTTCACGGACTCTGGGGTGGCTGGCACTCAGCACCGCTACCGAAACAACTGCACGGGAATAGGCCTTAAGATTCATCTCCTGTACACCATCACTCATTAAACAAGACATACGGCTGAATCACTTTCACTCTCTGGGCTTATCATCAAATGCTATAAAATGCCAACTGTGTGCCAAAAAAAATTATCCATATAGTTCTATTATCAGTGTTTAAACAAGGGCATTGAGATATCTTGAATTGGGATTGCTAATTTCAGCAAGAAAGCATCTCTTTTAAAAATGTAAGCTCTAGATCAAAATTATGTTGAAAAAATACTAGAGTAACTCAATGTGACTGGAGGGTGCTTGTTACCAGAACATTCATGCAATGCTATGCTTCCTTTTCCAATGCCCAGAAACTCTATGATTGATCCACATATACAAACAAAGCTCTGCCACATGAGTGGGTCAGTGTCGCTTAGGCCGTGAACCATTTCCCCCACACCCCTAGTCCTCAACCGTCTATTAAAGTGCTCAGTGTCTTCTGGGAGTAAAAGAATGAAACACCCTATAAATCCTTAAATAGTGGTTATATCCTCCCCCAAAACTGTGGGCTGATTTCTGAAATTAATAACATGGCCCGTATATTCTTAAGGAAAAAAAACTAAGATCCCTGTGCTTAATAGTTTAAACAGATGGAAGAGACGAAAAGCCAGTCCGTTACAGGGTGAGGTTCTTCTGACTCTTAGACTTGCCTACTCACTGAATGAAAATCATGTTGCCATGAAGAATAATTGAAGAGATTCTCTTATGCAACTAGTGCCTGAAATATGCGGATCTACTTTCACAGTTATGGCATTAACTCCACAGGCAGAACAGTGTTTGCTCTTCCTAGCTGCCCTTTCATTCAGAATAGTACCAGAGAGGAGTGACCATGCAGAGCATCCCAGATTACAGCCACTTGGTCATCTCCCAGACACTTCCTTCTCCAGGACCCACGGAACGGAGTTGCCTGATACCCTTGTGCACTGCCAGGAGGGTAAGCCTTTAGCTAACAGCTGCTCACTTGGTGGGAGAGCCTCGTCCACCCTCTGGTACCGGCTGACATCCTGCCGCACTGAAGGTAGTGACCGCAACGGCTGGTGGCCATTGGCTTGGGCACCTAGGATTAAAGGTAAACAGTTACCCAAGTTACTCGGGGATTGCTTCCCCTTTTGTGTCAAAATAGGTGTCTCTCTATACACACACATGTGCGCGTACACACACACACACACACACACACACACACACACACTCTCTCATTCACAACAAAAACACATCTAGGATAGATGTACTGAGATTACATGTGTAATCCCAGGACTCAGTAGATTGACAAAGGAGAATTGAGAGCTTTAGGCTAGCCTGGGCTACACAGGGAGACCCTGTCACAATAAAAAGCAAGCAAACCAATCAAACATCAGTCCCAGGCAGGGCTATGCTCTATGCTCTCTTTTGTCTCATTTCCCACATGGATTAGGAGCTCAGAAGAGGTGACCCAAGAGAAATGTCCCAGCATACATCTTTCATTGCCCCTCACTGCCTCTAACTTGGTCATGCACTAATACCTTAGGGTCACAAAGTCACCACAGGTTAATGAAAAGCAAAAGAGGGGTCCGAGGGAAAGAAAATGATGACTTAGGTAGAAAAATAAATCACACAATAAGAAAACAATTCCTAGGGCTGGGATGGACCTCAGTCATACAGTACCTGCCTAGCACATCAACTCAAGGCTCTAGCATCAATCCCCACTCCAGAAGAAAAGGAGTAATTCCTATTTGAGCCTTTCTGCCCTTTCTCTTTTTTACTGCTTTTCTCTAGAAAAACAATAAGAAAACAATTCCTAGGGCTGGGATGGACCTCAGTCATACAGTACCTGCCTAGCACATCAACTCAAGGCTTTAGCATCAATCCCCACTCCAGAAGAAAAGGAATAATTCCTATTTGAGCCTAAACTGCCCTTTCTCTTGTTACTGCTTTTCTCTAGAACATTTGGAATAAACCATTCCTGGGAGCCACGTTCACTGAGATTAGGGGCAGATTTTAGGTCTGAACCTGCAACTTGAACTTCTTTCCTCCTGTTCTCCATCTTCATGCATCGGGACGCTTGCTTAACACAGCCAACATGTCTTGGACAAAGTTTTCATGCAAAGCCCACACTAACTGTCTGTCCCAGAGCTTTAGGAAAGAGGTGCTCCTGATAACCCCTACATATTACAATAAGGTTGTGACTGATTTTCGTATCTTAAGATTCAGGTCTGCTGTTAGCCAGGCCTCTTACGGCAGCAACAGATGATCCATGTTTTAAAAAAGACTGAATTGGAACCCAGGCCGTTGGGCATGCAAACCATGCCATCTTCCTTCCCAGCTCTGTGAATGGTAAACGATTAAGCCTCTCGGGCTGGCCTCTCCAGATCTGGACTGGTAGACCAGATGCACAAGAAGGGCATCTGTTTCTATCTCTTCCCCTTCCTAATCCTTTTGCTAATCGGTGAACTCCAGGTGAAGAACTCACCTCTCTCTTCATAGACACATGCACGCTGCATTATAATTTACATGGAGGGAAACTGTAAACCTTCTTTTTGAGCAGTTATGCTTAAGCCAAGAGTCATGCAGTCTTCTATACCCTACCTCCAGTGGCGCCCTCCTCCTGGGCAGTGGCCCCTTCGCAGGCACCTTGGGTGTCCCCAGCATCCCCATCTTCCTGGGGCTGGCTCTCGGTGGTGTCAGCAGCAGGAGCAGCAGCAGCTCCCTCCAGACTCCCCCTCCTCTGCCAGACCTCCCCCAGCTCCCCTTGCTCAGATAAAGCAGCAGCTTCAGCCCCTGGCCCTTCCTCTTCCCTACTGGGCACCTGCACAGCAGGTAAAGAGCCTGGAGTGCAAATGGACTCCTGCGACCCCTCAGTAGGGCCGCTGCTGGTAGGCTCAGCTGCACAGGCTCCATCTTCCTCCTCTTGAGAAGAAAAGGCTGGGGTTTCTGGATATCGTGCACTCTCCAGAGACGAGCACCGTGTCTCCACCGAGGACAGCTGCGTGGTTACACTGTCATTGCATGAGCTGTCAGCTCCTTCCAGGTCACTCTCCCCCTCGGGTCTGGTGCTGGCCTCACTCACACTCTCTGTCCTGGCAGGGTCACTGGGTTCGGTCTCAGAGGACACCTGGGAAGGTTCAGATCCCTGGTCCAGGGACTCGGTCTCACTGGCAGCTCTGCGGCTCCCTCCAGATGTGTCAGAGGCTCCTCCTGTGTCTGTGCCACTGGCGGGCTGATCGGCCTCTTGAGAGCCTGACAGTTCAGTGCTGCCCTGGTCAGCACTGGGGTGGGGCTCTAGGCTGGCTTCATTGTCCTCAGGGGCTGCACTTGCAGGCAAGGAGCTGTCTACAACCTCTGGAAGGTTCTCGGGCCTCTCTTCTAAGGAAGCAGCTTCATGCACAGAGGCATCCTCATTCTCAACGGGGTTGTCATCCTCTGGCTTGGTCTGAGATGCCAGGCTCCCAGCATCACTTCTGGATGCCCTGCTGAACATGATCAAGCCTCCTTCCTCCTCCAAGGAAGACGGGTAGCCTAGGTCTTGCTGGAACTCGTGGTCTTCTTCATCCGAGTCTATATGAAGCATCGCATTGAGTCTTGTGTCAGTGGGAAAACTACTCCTCAGTTTGGGAGAGGCTCCTATGGACCGCTCAGAGGGGGTGGCTGCCCCTGGTCTGGAGGGGCCATTGTGTTCAATAGCATCTAAGTAATCGTTGAGCGAATCCTGGCGGCCTCTGGGAGGCGAGGTTCTTGAGGAAGTAGAGATTAAGTCCTCTGTGTCAATCTCCAGAGTAGAGCTAGTCCTGAAAGAGTGCTTGGGGGTCCCATCAGCAGCACTGTCCTCAGACACTGGCCCATTAGCACAAACAGTACTGTCATGATGGCTCCCTGGCATGTCCTCATCATCAGAAGGGCTGCCTAGGTCTCCGTTAACAGTGTTGACTCCGAGTATGGTGCCAACAGCTTCTGGAGATGCATCTGAGTGAGAAAGTAGCACTTGTGAGCAGGAGGAAGAAGATATAAAGATCGACTGTCCTGAAACTAACCAGGTTGCTGAGTTCCGTCATCCCGCATGACCCTGGGCATCATCACCAGCTGCTAAGGTTCACCGCCCCTTGCTAAATGAGTATCCTGTGTAAAGCTTGGTACAGAAGGTGTAGATACGCTCGCCTGCAAGAAACTTCAGCCTAGCTTCAGACGCAAGCATAAAACTTGGGAGCTTTCCTACGTGCTTGGAAAGTCATTTCATTTTTAGCCCTGGACACAAAACAATCCTGCTTACATGCTATCAACCGAGTAAATTTAACACGTGCTTACGTGCTTACACAGACACCTCACCTTCGTGGACAGAAGATGTGACTTCTACTTTAAACTGGAGGTAGCCACTCACATGGTCAGCTGGGAGCCTTCTGCCGAGGTTATAGCTGAGCATTTGATCACTGTAGGAGGAGAAACAGCCCTTCATCCCGACTGTACCCTCCACCTTCTTCCCACAGGTCACCCCATGTCCCACAGACCGCCCTGGGAACTTTCAGAATTTTAAGTAAATACAGGCCCAGGCACAATATGACCCGGTGTGTTATATGACCCATTTGCCCAAGTGACCCAGGGACGAAAGGAAGTCTTGCTACAGGACACCTTCAAGGAGAGAGAGAAAACACAACATGAGGCCACTCCCCAACCGTGTGAGAAAGAGCGGGGGCTGACCTCACCTCCCTCACCTACAAGATAAGGAGTGGGGCTGCTGGCTCCCATTCTCCGGGAGCCTGGCCTACCACTGAGTCCCAGGTCCTAACAAGGGGTTCTGTAGTGAGGGAGAGTGAGGGAGAGGACCATACCCCATGTCTGGTGCTAGAGGGGACCACGACGGGACTGCTCATTGTCTGGCCTGTCTCTGTGCTAGTCTTAGGCTATTGGCTTTCCCAAAGATGGAATTATCCAGCTATTGCAAGTTCACCTCTATTTCCCAGATTCAAATGCAAGCAACTCTAGTCACATGATTTACTAATTGCAGAAAACCACCAAAAGGCTAATGAAATCACACTATTTCTGCTCTCACACTGCCCTCTACTGGCTGTTTTTGAAAGAGACGCGTCTGCACCACTGTACCATATAGAGCCTCTGGTTAGCTTTGGAGCATCGACCTATGTAGCTTTGTTTTGTGAACACACTCTTATATATATTGCGATATATATATATATATATTACCAATTGGTAATTCACCTGAATCCATAGTCCAGTTCTTAGACGTTTCTTTTTTTTTTTTTTGATGTTATGATTTTTTGTCCTAGATTGATACTATCAATGTTTTGTTTCCTCATAGGGAGTGTTTACTGAGTGACATGCAGATGCTGCTGAGGACTCTAGGGATATATTGTTCTTTACACCCCTGGCCACTTGGTAGGGAGCGTCAACCCTGCTTTCTAGAGGAAGACATGAAGGCACAGCCAGGAAGCTACTGGATGACAGACCTGGGATGAGACATGTACCATCCTGCTGCAGAGGCCCCTGCCAGGCAGCCTCTAAAGCACAAGCTCATCTTACGCAGTCTGTGATCCAGGCTGTATTTTGGCGGAGTTCCTCATATGCCATTTTTACTTGTGGTATACCTGACCATGATAAAGCTGTCACTACTCTCTCACTGGAGTGGGAGCTGAAACATGTATCACACTGGAATGTTTTTTTTTTTTTTTTTT
>CABHPH010154420.1:28227-40435 GCA_902168325.1 Peromyscus nudipes | reverse complement strand
GGCTTCGTCTCCTTCTCCAAACCCAAGCGGGCTTCGCTGTACTGACTTGAAGCTTTTCTTCCTGTGTTGAACACATGTTCAGCGTTGCAGATTTCCCTTCGGCATGAGGTTAGCTGTGTCCCATACACTTGGATGTGCACTACTTTCATTTTTGTTCAGCTACATGTATTTTAATTTTTTTCTTGAGACACTCTTTGATCCATCCATGAGTTATTTAGAATTGTGTGGCTTTGTTTCCAATTCTTTGACATTTTTCTGTTTCCTAGTTTGAGTCCATTTCCAGTTTTGAAGATAGATTTATGACTACATTTATTTAGCTTTAGTTTAGTATTTTGTGGCCTGTGTTGCTCTGTCTTGATGTATGCCCCATGGACATATATAAAGAAAGTGCATTCTCCTGTTGGGTGGATAGGTTATAAATATATAAATATAAGTCCTCAGTGGGAAAGGTAAAGAATCTATCATTACTGATGCAAGTTTGAGGGAAGACCTTTCTCTCCAGATGGTCTCCACTGACCATGGATGAAGGGGTAGCTGCTCACCACAGGGACAGAGGTTCTGGATCTCCCCTGGGTCTTTCCCAGCATGCCCCATGCAGGGATGCTGCTTATTTAGTTTGACCTTCACTAGAGTGACAGTTTGGGCTGCCTTTGCTGGTGTAGTAAGGGACACAGGCAACCCTCAGGTTACAGAAGGCAGACAAAAACTCTGGCAACTAACCCAGCATTTAAGACAAATGCAGTTTAGACAACGTAGGCCTGTGTTTGACCCAGTGTTTGGCATAATGGGCATTCATAAGTGCGTGCTAAAATGAAGAGGAGGCAAGGCATGAACTAACTGGATCAAGGCCAACCAATTTGAGTTCTGTTCTAGCCCGTAGGGCATGCACCTGCATGAAGTCCCTTAGGATTGTGAGAGGTCCCTGAGTGATGAAAGCTTCCCCTTAACCTGCAGTCAGCTACATGGTCAGTCAAAGGAGCTGCACCGGCAGATGCTAACTCTGAGGAGAAGCTTGATTTGTCTGTCTCTTCTCTCATCGTCCCTGTGCTGTGACAACGTTCCCACCAGGGCATCATGGGAGGAAGCACTCCGGTCACTAATAGTTTCAGAGAAAACAGTTGATCGCAATGAGCAAGGCTTAGTGGCTTGAACAGTGTGGTCTGTGGTGGCCAAAGATTGGCAGATCAGGAAGCATAGACCACAGGGGAACTAGGGCTGGCATGTAGCCTTCAAAGGCCCACCCCTAGCATTCGACTTACAGCTCCACAACCTCCCAATACATCCCTACAACCTGGGGGACCAAGGACTCAATTCATGAAACCATGGAGGGCATTCCAGATACAAACTAAAATGGTGGGTTTCCTAATTTCAGTATTTCTTTCTACACACACACACACACACACACACACACACACACACAATTAATACACAGCCAGGTTTTATCCAAAACATTTGCACATGGCTGTTATCAAGGAGGAAGAAGTTTATGGGAGGGATCTGAAGAAAAATAATCCTGTTTCTACTTGAACCCAAGCCCAAAACTCCAAAGCTCAGGCTCATGTGTTTTGTTTTCACATTTCACTAGCTGACTTGAATGAGGGCAGTAAAAACCTGGCAGATTGATGGACCTGAGCCAAACCAGAACTTACAGCTGTGGGAGGGGACGCCTCACTCAACCTCCCCGTGTAACCAGAGGACAGTTTTTGATGGTGTTGATGACTGAGGTTTCACAGACTAAAACTACGTGTCTCTAGATATTTTTAAAGGTTAATATTGTCATTGTGATTTTTTTCCTACTGTCTCTTGTTTCTCAGCATTTTCTTCTACTTTATTAATCTAAAAATATAGGATACAAAAGACTACCAGTAGAAATATACATGTTCTTATTAGTTCCAGTTTAAAAAAAAAAAAAAAAAGACAGTAAAGCCTGGGTTTTACGAACAAATGTTTCAATCCTGTTCTTTTTCTATAGCCTCTCAGAACTCACACTCATCATGTAAGTTATGTTTCTGAATAAGAGATCAAATGGACCAAAAAAAGTGAAACTGGAGTGTAGCTCTTATTGCTGGACAGCCTCTTGCTTTAAGGAATGAGAAAACATTGTTCCGTCTTGAACTGAACATAAAAAGACAACGTTGGATTCGGCATGTGCTTGCCAACATGAGCAAGGCCCTGTGTTCAGTGCTTAACAAAAACAAAAACTCCAACCGCCCCCTTACATATGCAAAAACCCACCTTATTTAAAACTTTGACTTTTCTACAAGCAGATGTGGTAGTAAGATCACACTGTTCATAAACTTCCTTGGGAGACGAACATCCAGCCTCCCCAGACAGACCAAAGAAACAGTTCTACGCAGTCTAGCTTGGTGAGTGAGGGTGAGGAACTACTTCCAAGAGCAAGGGCGACTGTGGGCTGCTCCTCCTACAAAGGGAACTAACCTCACTGAGACTTACTGGGCTCTGGAAGGTAGTCAGGTCTCCTTGTAGTGCACTGTCTCCCAAGTCCCCATAACTCTCCTTGACAGAAGGATAATGGGCCAGAATTTGTGTGAACTCTGCTTTGGTAATCACAGTTGGTGGAGAGTTCAAGAGGGCAACAGCCAAGTCATGTTTGGAGAACATTACACACAGTGGCAAATACTTGTCAGTATAAATGATCACTCAATCCCCATACTTGGTGGTGGTTCCATTACTTTTTAAAAATCAAATAAAATAAAATGAATAAATAAACTGAAATTCTCTAGTTTAGCCTTCAAGCTATTTCATTATTTGCTATTTTGTAAAACATCTAGCTAGAAGTAAAAGTTATTTTTAAGATTTTCAAATGCCAGCTCTTAAGCTCAGTTCCATATACTTTCACTGAAAGTAGGTCTCCCCATGGCAGGTGCCTAGGGATCTTATAGATGCAGAGAGTTCTGGAAAAAGTTAATAGCCCTCTTTGCTCGTTATTATACTAAAGAGCCAGGCACAGCATTTCATACACCCACGGATTGTGCTCCCTGCCTGAGCTGTAGCTGCCCTGCCTCTTCTTGTCTTGCTAACACCTTCGGTCCTTTCAGGCTGTTTGTTGTGATGAGCCTGATTTGTGTTTAGCGACAACACAAATGCCATTTAGGTGTTGCCTCTCTTTCAATTTCATCAGCAGGGGCAAACCCTGTCTGCTGAGACCACGCATCAGGACTTCCTGGCCAAGGTCCCTCCTCCTGTGGATCTCAGACCCTCAGAGTAGTTTACCCCCTTGCAAACCACAGGCTGTTATTCTGGCCTGGATTCCAAACTAAGAGCCATTTTGAAAATCCTCTTAAAGCCTGATATTTACAAACTGTCCTGATCTGTGGAAGAGGGGGTTCTTACTCAGTTAGGGTGGTCAACCAGCCCTCAACCAGAATTGTCTTTTCTCTAGGATCTGCTGTCTGCTTCCAGGGTGGAGTGGACACATAGTACAGAAAGCGGCCAACAGCACATGTTGCCAGAGAACCTCAGTTCGTAAGATCCTTTAGGGTCCTTCTGCAGTCTTGTCCTGTGCAACCTGCTCCACTCACCCAACGAGTTCACATGCTGGGCTGTTGTCAAGGTGACACAACATCACGGAGAGAAGAGGGAAGGAGGGCAGAGACTGAGAGTTGTGCTCAGGCCTTCAGGAGCTGAAGTGTGCTTACCTAATGCCTTGAAAAGTTCTGACGCCCCATGATCTTGGTCTCATATAGCTTTGTACCACCCCGATGAATCAGTCATTGCCCTTTGGGAAGACTGAAACTAGGTCTCCCACGGAAGCTACGTACAGTTTGTAGGCTGTGGAATGAGAGGAGGAGGAAGAACGCAGGAGGCCAGGCGAGGAGCTGAGTGTCCGCATCCTTTCTTTACCAGGAAGTGGGAGCTTCTGCTGGAGGAGCAGGCTGTCCCCTGCATTGCTATGCTGCTGTCACCCAGCCTGGGGTGTCAGTAACTGATGTAATTTCTGTCTTTGTATTTCCTTCCCAGGATAGCTTTCCTGCCCGCTTTGGAGGAGTCCATTTTGTCAACCAGCCCTGGTACATCCATGCACTGTACACACTCATCAAGCCATTCCTTAAAGACAAGACAAGAAAGCGGGTAAGGAGAAAAAAGTGTCTTTTAACTTCTGAATGGGGAGAGGGGGTTGCCTTTGTGTCGGGGACAATTATAGTGCTATTCTGTGTGTGCATCCCCCCAATAGCTTTTACCATGGTTTTGCAATTTTTTGAATATTTGCACCTTAGCAGGAGTTTACAAATGATTTGTATTTAATCAATAATTCAGTAAGATGGGTTATTTTCAGAGTGCCAGACAAACCAGAAGAAACTTTGAAGGCATGTAATTACGAGGTGCCAGTTTTACTGCAAATGATTGTGGGAGCCACTTCCTGCTCCTATTTGATTCTTTTGTTTTTGTGGGGGTATATTTGTTTGTTTGTGGGGGATCTTATTATGTAGCCCAGGCTAGCCTCAAATTACTTTTTAAAGATTTATTTTCATTTTAAATAAATGAGTGCTTTGTCGGCATGTATGTGTATGTACACATGCACGCAGTGGACATGAAGGCCGAGAGAAGGCATCAAATACCATGGGACTGGGGTTAGACAACTGTGAGCTGCCATATGGGCCCTCTGCCCCAGCAACAGATGCTCTTCACTGCTGAGCCATCTCTCCAGACCGTAGCCTCCAGTTCTTAATCCTCTTGCCTCCATGTCTGGAGTTCTGGGGTTGTAGGCATTCGTCCGGTTGCTACTCCTTGCTTATGGGCTACACCAGTAGTTAGCATTTTGTCCTGTATCATCACTATGAAAAACGGTTCTTTGTATTTTTTCTCCCTTAGCCCTTGAATGGTAACAGCCAGACCCATCATACGTAAGGTTGGAAGTATTGTTCATTGGATGTAATAATCTTTAAAAGAAAGCCTGAAATAATAATGACATCAGTCAACATTTGAGAAGCCAGGCTCTTTCATCAGAGCAGGGCCAGCATGGCATTCTATTCAGCTGAGCAGCAAGCATCCATTAGCTACCCTGAGTCTCACTGTCCTCATTTTTTACTTGGGAAACTAACTCCTACACTATAGACTTTTGGAGCAATTTAGTGAGACAGCATATGAAAACAGAGAATATGCCATTCACATACCAGACACTTGGTGATTTAATTCCTTTTTACCCTTTATCTTTTCCCCAACTAGTTTTACTAAAACACACTTGACAAGTAAACATTGTGTGTGTTTAAGGAACACAATGCAGCAATTTAATATATGAATACACTGTAGCATGACCACTACAATTATGATAAGATATCCATTACCTTGCATAGTTATGTGACTGATGAAGTAGTATGAGCACACACACACACACACACACACACACACACACACACACACACACATTGGGTTCCAAATTCCTAAGCCTTGGATGCTTCTTGGTCTTTAGAGAACATTGTAGGGACTATTGGAGAAGGACAAGTCCTGTTTCCAAACAAGGACAGAATTTAGAACTAGACATCACCAGTATCAAGAAGCAAAGACCTTCTGAGACATTCTATAGTCTGCTCAGGCCAGTATCAAAGTATTGTTTGCATCATGACGTCAGGCCTCCCAGAGCCTGCATCTTCTACCTAACATGGGGACTGTGGGAGTTCTTCCCACAGTGAACACTACCTGCTGAACCAGAGCAGGGGGTTTCTGGTGCTCTTGACCCTGGACAAGTAGATCCAACCTCCTACCTCTGTGTTCCTCTCTGCTGCACTGCACAGTCAGTAGGGATGCCAGAATAACCATCTTCAGCTATTCAGCATGCCCCATCCTTTAAGAACTGAGTGGGTGGGGTGTGTGGATACAAATGCTGAATATAAACACCAGGCTCAGGACTTTGTGTGATTCTGATACTCCAGCATCTACTATCGAGTTTCATAAATGCCAGAATATTTTAGTTTATTCATAACAAATATTTTTTTATTAACTTTCAGTCATATCCAACAGCAATGTCAGAAATGCACATTGCTTTCCCAGGCACTATAGCACCCAGAAGAGCTCCACACTTACCTCCTTTTCCCTTTCGTCTTTACATGATGCTATTTACAGGACAGGGTAGAGTGAAGAGAATGAGTTTGTTGCTGAGGTCCAAATGTGGGTATTTTAAAACTCACATTTGGATGCCACCATTGTTAGCTGTGCCATGTATGGCCAAGCGTGTAATTGATGGTGTTCTGCTTGAGTATCGCTTACTTACTCCATGTAGTTAATTGTGTGTAACTTATGCACTGGATGTAATTATTTCATGCTGCAATGTGTGTAGGAACCAGTGTCATTACAGATGTATTTTAAATCAACTTTCAAGGTCAGTTTCTAAATTGTAGTTGGTGACAGTTATCTACTTATTACATGCCATTTGTGGATTTATCTAAAAATAACTGAAATGTGAAGCTTTCCCCCCTCGTCTCATTTTGGCCAATATAGATCATTAAACACTGTGTGTTCAGAAGAGACAAACGTTAGGGTATCAGTACTCGATGCAGGCAAGAAGGGAAAGCTCCCCAAAGAACTTCTTACAACACATTCTCAGGTCAAGGTTCTACACTGAACAGGAACTGATTCAGCTTCTATCTAGTACATACACACCATCTTTGGAACTACAGGCTATGCTAGCAGAGTAAAATATCATTGTCTCTCTCCCTAAGACCCAATGGAACACATTTGAACAGAGCGAGTCACCATCAGATACAGAAGAGTTCGTGGGGGGAGGGGGGGAAGGGCATGGAGAATCAGCATGAATAGGGCCTGGGACTGATTTGGGAGGAAAGGCAGAATGGACCCCTACAGGGAGAGGCTGTACATAGTGGGGCCTGGAAGATGGTCGAATGGGGGGTCCTGGGGGCCAGTTCTCAGGTAGGAGCATGGCATTCAAAGCATGGGTAGCTTTGGAGCAATGGGCATTACTTCCCTATTCTCAGCAGGAGTGACTAGGACATGTCTGTGCAAATTTGAGGGGTGGACAAATAATGTCCACTCTCGTCTTAAACTTCATTTTTTATTGTACAGGATTCTTTTAGCTATCCTGGGTTTAAACTTCATTTTTTAAAACAACTATCAATTCAGCCTATTTTTAGGCAATAAAATAGCCTTTTATGATGACTAAGCCATGGGCACAAAATAATTGCCTCTTTGAATGCCATGGTCACCAGAGACACGTACAATTCGTCTTTGCTAAATTGTACATTAGACTAAATACTTACCATACTTTTAAATTTCTATGTTGATTATTTTTTTCCTTTCTAGATTTTCCTACATGGAAACAATTTAAACAGCCTTCACCAGCTGATACACCCCGAGTTTCTGCCCTCTGAATTTGGAGGAACCCTCCCTCCTTATGACATGGGGACTTGGGCCCGGACATTACTTGGTCCTGACTACAGTGATGAAAATGACTATACCCACACCTCCTATAATGCCATGCACGTGAAACACACCTGCTCCAACCTGGAGAGAGAGTGCTCACCCAAGCCCATGAAACGGTAAGGCTGGCTAGAGGGCATAAGAAGGTCCATGTAGACCTACTGTGGCTTAAGAAATTGAAAACTTTGTGGACACAGAATTGAATAAAATTCTTTTCATCAGAGTTTACAGCAAATGGGTCTCAGCTGACCCAGAAGTGGTTGTCCCCTTTACCCAATTTGAGGGAAGAACTTTACGTTCTGGTTGCAATCTGCCTCTTCGACTGTGGGAGTCTGTTAAGATACTCAGATGGAATAGTAGAGCATATGCTGATGACAAAACCACCCAGCAGAGAACATGCCTATCACTCATCTCTTTGGAGCCAAAGGAGCATTGTTTGGCTGTAGCACCGTTATTATATGCATTAGGGCCAGCAACACAAATAAGATGGTGAAGGTGTGTCTAGAAAATACACCAGGAAAGGCTTTTGTGCATGCTCATAAAATGGCTGGCACTTGAACTACCCACAGAGGGAAGGTCGGAATCTCTGGAGTAAAAGGAAACTGGTGTGCCAAGCCTGAGAGATGGACAGTGGAACAAAGCCTTACAAAGATGGACGGCACCGTGATACTCAGGCTTGCGGGTGTAAAGAGGGTCGTGGGCATGGAGTAAATCCCCAGAGAGAGCTGGCCTCAGCTGGTAGAGTGTACTGCGTGGATGCTCATGATGGAGAAGGTTGCTTTCTGGTTTTCACTTTTTCTTTTTCTTTCTCTCTCCCTCCTTCTCTCATTCTTTCCTTGACCACTTGTATTTTGTGTGTGTGTGTGTGTGTGTGTGTGTGTGTGTGTGTGTGTGTGTGTATTTCTGAGATGGAATCTGGGCTTTGTTCATGCTAGTTCACACAGTCTAACACCAACCTACATCCCCAGCCTGAATGTGGCTTTTTAAATTTGTCATGCAAATGATCCTAGTACACTCTCAACCCTTAGCTTTTTAGGCTGAAATCCCCTTTAGTCACCATCTCGATCTGCACTCAAATCTCTCTCCATGTGTGACCACGGTCATCAGACAGGGTCGGCCCTTCCACTTGTTTCTTCATGGACTATACACACTTGTGCTCACATCTCGGTGTTTTCTGACATCTAATAGTGAGGATTCATTGGCTGCAGTTGCACTAATAAATAAGTCAGTCTAGATTCCCTAAACATCAATAAAGTCTTTCCTCACAGTCTGAAACAGAAAGAGCAAAGATCAACGTGTCAGGAGAGTTGGCATCTTCGAAGCCTCTCTTCCTGGCATGCAGATGGTTGTCTTTGCCCCTAGTCTCCAAAGATCTTTCTTCTGTGTGTGTTTGTGTCCTGATTTCTTCTTCTGGGAACAGCAGAAATAGTGGTTCAGAGCCCACTCAATAGACCACATTTTACCTTAATGACCCCTTTTAAAACTCCATCTCCAAATACAGCCGTAACCAGAAGGCTGGAGTGAGCACTCAGCCTGTAAGTTTAGCAAGGGTGGGAGAACATCCAGTGTCTACATGGTTATGATGCACTTGTCTGTGTCCCACAGAACAGCTTCTATATATCTGATGCTGCCTAGGATCCTAGGACACTGATAGCCACTGTAGCCATTGCTTTATTGGGGAGCTTTTATTCCAGTTGTTGGTTAGGTTTTTCTCTATTTCAATTATTTTCTCAATATTTGTTCCTAGCTTGTTTGTCCATTTTCCTAGGAAGGTTTGTCTGGGAAGCCTCAGATCCCTTCCATTCTGGACCAGAGGGCCTGTCCTTTTACGTTTCAGCCCATACTACAGAGGAGTGTACTGATGGACAGTTTTACCAGTAGTGATTAAGAATCAACCTTCCCCAAATGCAGACACCTCACTGATGGAGGAACAGAACCGTGTATTTCATGGCATCTCTTCACCTCTTGGAATCTGGAGGATGCAGGAAAAAATGAAGACAGAACTAGGGGAAGCTTCGAGAGAAACTTTTCTGTCTTCCCATCTGTTAGCGGGATCTTTCTCTCAAGCCCAGATTCCCAGGAAGCCTCATTTTTCACTGTCCAGATTCAAACAGGCAGTGATGGGGCAGTGTGCTCATGCTGCATGGCTATGTCAGAGTTGCAGACGGATGACCTTGGAGTAGTATTGTGAGTTCCAATAGGTATGCACAGGTTCTGTTCTCTGCCATGAGTCTCTACACATTTATAGTCCATTTGGAGGGAAGTGGCCTTTTATGGCCCATCTTTGGGAATCAATCACTTTTTATAATGAGGCTTCTGAGCAATGCAGCCACTGGGTTTCAAGTGGCTCACTGGAACAGTGTTTCTCAGCAGAAGAGTGTAAAGGAAAATTAGAGACAACTGACACTCTCTTCAAAGGGTGGCCGCAACAGGTACTGGTTCTTTTTTCCTTCAATAATTGTGATTCTGCCTTTAATCAGAAAATATAATAATTATTATTTTGATGGGACTTTCTTTAAACAGATTATTTCAAGATTGTTCCCTTTAATCCAGTGAATACCAGATAAGAGTTTGAGACATTCTTTGCTCCAATATTAAATTCTCTGCAATTTCTTGTATTTAACTTCTCATATATGGTGTGTATGGTGGTTTAAACATGTCTGGCCCCCATAGACTCTTATGTGTAAATCCTTGGCCTATGGGCCATAATGAGTAGCACTATCAGGAGGTATGGCCTTGGTGGAATAGGTGTGACCTTGTTGGAGGAAGTGTGTCACTGTGGGGGTGGGCTTTGAGATCTTAGGTGTGCTCAAGCCACACACAGTGACACAGATGCTTCTGCTACCTCCAGATCAAGATACAGAACTCTCAGCTCCTTTTCCAATGCCATGTCTGTCTACATGCTGCCATGATGATAATGGACTAAACCTCTGAAACTGTAAGCCAGCCCCAATTGAATGTTTTCCTTTATAAGAGTTGCTGTTGTTCTTCACAGCAATAAAAACTCTAAGACAGAAGTTGGTACCAGGGACTGGGGTATATGCTTGACCATGCTTTTGTTTGGAGGAATGTGGACTTTGGGAGTTTGGATTAGAAAATCAGTTGAATACTTCAAGTGGGGCTTAATAGTAGGAACCTGGAAGACAGTGGTGCTAAGGGTGATTTGAACTGCGGGGGCCTGGCTCAAGAGGTTTCAAAGGAAAATAACTTTTGGTATGTGGTCTACAGATCATTCTTGCAATATTTTGGTGAAGTATGTGGCTGCTTTTGCCCTTGTCCAAAATGTCTGCCTGATGCTAAAGTGAAGAGTTTTGGATTAATTGCATTGGCAAAGGAAATCTCAACACAGCCTGGTATGGACTCTTCTGTGTGGTTACTGGTGTTGACGCTTCTGAAGATTTATAATGAAGAAGCAAGCTGAGAAAGGAAAAATACAAAATGTACGGATTGAAGAGAAAAGGGGCACCAGAAAGTGTAATAGAGCTGATTCCTGTGTTCAAGGAAATAAATAGATTAAGAAATGGAAAAAAAGGAATGATGATCTCAGCACAAGATCCTACCCAGCTAAGCTTCCAACTTGTAAAAAGGAGTTAAAGAACAGCTTAGGTCTAGGCATGGTAGGACACACCTTTAATCCTAGTACTCAGAAGGCAGCTGGCAGATCTCTGAGTTTGAAGCCAGTCTGGTCTACAGATCAAATTCCAGGAGAGCCAAGCTTAGGCAGTTAAGGAAACCATTGAAAAGAGAAAGCTTCTGAATATGTAATTGAAAGAAGGGGCCATGTTCCAGTCTCAGAAGGCAGCAGAACTTGGTAGTCATGCAGTTCTGGCTTTAGAGTCAAGCATAGAAACAAGGGGTTATGGGATCTCCCTCTGAGACTAAAGAAAGCCACTGAGGGCACATCAGTGGCAGGGATGTCTCAGCATGGAAGCCTAGAAAGGCCATTGTATTAAGCTGTGAAGATGAAGCCTGGATTGCCTTAGAGACCCTGAGGTGTTGGAGATGCCAGAACCGTGGGATACCTGTGGAGGAGAGCTGCCTACTGGGAGTGGAACCAGCCCAAGACAAAGAAGTATGTTGCAGTCAACAAAGCTGAAAGGAGTTGGAGATCCAAAGAACGCTTTGACATCAGACATGGAGATGCAGAGTTTGGAGTTTGCGCAGCTGACTTTCAGTCTTGCTTTGGTCCAGTATTTCTTTACTATGCTCCCTTTCCTCTATTTTGGAATGGTAATGTATATCCTATACCGTTGTATGTTGGAAATATGTGATCTGCCTTTTGATTTTCATTTTATAGGGTATTACACTTAAGAAATTGCATGAATCTCAGAAGAGACTTTGAACTTTGGACTTTTAAACATTGTTGAGACTGTGACAGCCTGTGGGGACTTTTGAAGTTGGACAAAATGGATTTCACATTATGTTATGGCTACATGCCTGTGAAGCCCAGGGAGTAGAATGTGGTGGTTTGAATAGGAATGGCCCCTATAGACTCATGTGTGTGAATGCTTGGCCCACAGGCAGGGGCACTATGAGGAGGTGTGGCCTTGTTGGAGGAAGTGTGACACTATAGAGGCAGGCTTTGAGGGCTTCTATGCTTAAGCCACGCCTAGTGACACAATTGCTCCTGGTGCCTATGGTTCCAGATGTAGAACTCTCAGCTCCTTCTCCAGTATCATGTCTGCTTGCACACTGTCATGTCCATGATGATAATGGACCAAACTTCTGAAACTGTAAGTTAGTTGCAATTAAATGTTATTCTTTATAAGAGTTGCTGTGGTCATGGTGTCTCTTCACAGCAATAGAAACCCTAACT
>CABHPH010154420.1:0-28127 GCA_902168325.1 Peromyscus nudipes | reverse complement strand
GTGTGTGTGTGTGTGTGTGTGTGTGTGTGCATGTGTGTGTTGCACATTTGCTGCAGAGCATGCGTGGAAGTCAGAGGACTATCTAAAATGCTTGTTCTTGCCTTCTACATTGTTTAAGAAGAAGTTTCTCTTTTCCTTGAGTTTTCACTACTGAGTGTGCCAGACTAACTGACCCATGGGCTTTGCCCATCTCTGCCTCCCAGTACATGTATGAGCACTGAGATTGCAGACATGTGCTACCACACTTGGCTTTACATGGGTCCTAGGCATTAAAACTTGGGTCATGGTGTTTACACAACAAGCACTTTACCTCTCCAAGCCCATCATTCCTGGGGTATTTTAATTATTATGATTATTATTTTCTTAGGAGCCCTCTTCCTCTTTTTCAGTCTGTTAGCTGTTTTTAAAAGTTTAAGTGTGAAACAGTCCATTTCCTCCTCCCTAACTCATTGCTTCAATGTGTCTGAAGAGTGTGGCCCAGTTTGTGCAGCTTTTTATCAGCAATGATTGTTTTTGCTGCAAATGAGACAAAACCTCAAGTGAACCACCTTATATAAGAAGGGAAGTTCATTACTGTACGTAATGAGATGTGTCAAATGAAGGAGGCTGCGGGAATGTGACAGCAGTAGTATAGTGGGGACCACAGACCCCAGGTTCTCTCCCCAAGTCTGACCCAACTGTGGGATTCTCAGGCTTCCTGGCCCTGACTTCTGTGGGAAAATAACACCCAGACAAAGGGGGCTTTGTTAGCTGGAAAGGGGGAGGGAGGGCTGGGGCTGGAAACCAACTGTCCTGGTGGGAGCTTAGTTAGAAATGCAAGTCTGAAGTTTCTTTCCCATGAAGTAAATGCATGACTTTTAAATCCATGTGCAGATTTTATGACATCTCTTCTAATCATTAGGCAATATTTATTATTAATTTCTGATTCTAGCCTTTCTTACTGGCAAAGTGATTATACTGGCTATAGACATGATAAAAAATCTAACATACTCACAAAGACACTATTTTGAAGTGACTACTGGTGACTGATTTGCCATTTCCTGTGAGTTTTATATACATACATGTTGCATACATGCATACATGCACGCACATATACATATTTATATAATACACACACGTATATATCCATGTACCCATTATATATATGTATTAATTAGAAAATTATTCATAAATTTCATTAAGGTTTTATCCTAGACTCATTTGGGCTTGGGAATTTGAGCTGTTCCCTGAAGCTGGAGCCATCTGACTACAGGCTGTTGGTGCAGAGGAGGGAGTTGAGGGAGGAGCTTGGCTTGCAGGCAATACTGAGAAGGGGAACTCAGGGCTGGCAGCTTACAGCATGATGGAGATCACAAATGGCTCTTGGATTTCATTGTTTTGTTTATTTCTTCTAATTTTCCTCAACCCCGAGGCAGCTGTTGACATCGCAGCTGATGATCTCAAGGAAATAAAAAGCATCTTTCTTTCTTGGTTTTCCTGGGCACAAATGAAAGGCTAGGCTTTGTGTTTCCCTCTGGACCTGTCACCATGCCCAGAGAAAAGACGGTTCTGATTTGCAGCATTATGCCATGAGGTTACCCAGCAAAGGGCAGGGGACAGCCTTGAACTACACAAGATTGTTATGGAAGGGGTTGGGGGCTAAATGAGCATAGGCCAGATGAAAACTGTATCCCCACCTCAGCAACAGCAGGTAGTTCCAGCCAGGGCTGGCAGAAGAGAAAGCATGTATTTTAGCTCATCCCCTTGCTGAGCTTGAGCAAGCTACTTTTTCACTGTATAGGACTGCAGTCTCAGAAAAAGAGAGATGTATATGTCAGAGAGAGAGAGAGAGAGAGAGAGAGAGAGAGAGAGAGAGAGAGAGAGAGAGAACGAACTACTTACTCTTCTCTGAAATTTATGACATTTCAGATGCAGAGGATATCCTTAGAGGTCACCTAGAAGATGGATTTGCACCACTAAAGATCTTTCCTGTTACCCTCCACATGCTTAAGGGTGCACATGGCCTAAATGATATTGACTACTGAGGGTCTTCACATTGATTGAGTAATCAAAAGTCTGTATTTGTGTAATATAGTCATTGCTATTGCATAAAACTTTTCTAAGTTCTTAAATTTCAACAAAACAGATTCACGTGACACTTTTTAGTTCTTGCATATATGAAATGCCCATCATTTTATGTAAGATGAAGAATAATGCAGAAGTATTTTATCCACCTTTTTGCCCTCTGCTGCTCACAAGCAATCACGGCGGCTGAAGCTTGAGCCTCCTGACTTCAGGGCTGAGGACTTCTGCTGTCATCACAATTTCCTTTACAAGCATGTTAGTTTCTTTTGCCTGGCACGTAGTCTACACAAATTTAATATTTTCAGTGTAAAAAGTACAACTGCATACAAATTCCATTTTATATTGATATTAAAGTTATACCATTTTTCCTTCTTCATAGACAAGATCATGAGAAGTCATGCCAAGGGGCAAGGAGGATGGTATGTCAAAAAACCTGTTTTGTTCCAAAGCTTCTTTCCATGTAGAATGGCTTCATGTCTTACCATATACTTGCCTCCTCATGGTTCTGTGAAAGAGTTGCTGAAGTGATTGACGTGGAGTGGAGACTATGGAAACCCAACCTGGATTAACCTTGACTGGCCATTAAGCTCCACATTCCCTCCTGGGCTGCTCAGAAGCATCCACTTTCCACTTTGGGCTCAGTCTGGGAGCCCTGCTGTACAAGGAAAGGGATTGTTTTTGTTTTTGTTTTTGAAAAGACAGAATCAGGAGCATTTGCCTGTAATTGCAGCACTTGGGCATCTGAGGCAGGAGGACTGTAAGTTCTAGTCCAGTCTGGGATGCATAGAAAGACCTTGTGTCAAAATAAAAGGACTAAGTTACTCCAGCCTTGTTCAGCTCAAGTTCTTCATTTGTATCTTGGCAATGAAAAGAGAGACTTGAAGCTTAATGATTGTGAAGCCACTGACCCTTCTCAGGAGCTCAGAAGTAATGACAGCGGGGAAGCGTTCTTTGCTCAGCAGATGACCCGAATAAGCCAGATCCCTCTACCTAAGATACAGTTGCTATGGCTACTTACATTAAATAGAGTCCATCTGAGAAGAGCTAATGCAGACAGAAGAGGAGCATTGAGATGAGGTGCTTCCTATAGGAGCCAAATAGCAGGCAAAGAGTCATGCCTGCCCACCCTATCCATAGCATCAGCATGCATTCCAACAGCATGTCAGTGGGTCTGAGGTCACAGGTGTGCATCACGGAATGGAAAGACTAGTGTCAGCCTGACACCATAATACACACACACACACACACACACACACACACACACACACACACACGTGTCACTGCTGCCTCACTCATGAGGTAGATAATGAGCACTGTGCTGATGTCCTAAGTTGATATGACATGTCATGACTCCCTTTGGTATATGTTTAGGTTGAAATAGTTTTATGCCTGCATTTTACATTTGTTTTTGTTTAGAAAGTGGTTTGGTTTTTTTTTTTACATAAAGTCAAAACTCAATTTTAGTCGTTTCTAGGCATCCTAGAGTAAGTTTTTGGTGCAGCATGTTTATAGATAAAGTTTAATGTTGAGCACTTACTAGGGATCTTGTAATGGTCTGACCCATTAAACACAAAGGCTCTTCAGCATGGTGCTATTATGAGACATTAGGGCTTTAAGAGGTGAAGTAAGGGGGTACAGAAGGTCAAGAGCAGGAGATCTTGGGTCATTGGAGACATATGTATGTACCTGTTTCTGTTTCTCTTTCAAACCACAAAATGAAGTTTTCCTCTGCCCTGTGCTCCCTCCATGATGTGATGTGCTGGGTAACCATAGGCCTCAAGCAATGGAGCTAATCAATTATGAAATGGAATCTCTGAAAACATAAGTCAAAATATGTATTTTCTCTTTACTTTTTGATTATCTCTAATATTCGTATAGGTATAGAAAGCCTACTAACACAGGTGCAGAAAGCAATTCAGAGACGAGGAAGACTAAACAACTCTGGCTGTGACTTCAGTCACAAGGAAAGAATAGCTGTTACTTTAGAGAAATGTTTTGTTCCAGCTTCATATGGAGGGGCCAATGTTTTGTGGTCTTGATCAGCTATGCTGTAAAAAGTCTACTTTTATTTCTTTTAGCCAAACAGCTTTGTCCTTACGTTCCTAGAACATCTTGCTAGAGTGTGCACCAAAGTGAGGAGATGGCCTAAAGATACTTGTCAGCCACTTGATTTGGGGAGTGACTGAGAAGAAGACTGCTTTGACTGAGTTCAACTTTCTGAGCAAGAAGGAAACTTCCAGTCATGTATTCCACTTTGGTTCCTGCCTGAGTAGTTAAAATCAATTTGACTGGTTTTCATCTGTCAATAGGGTTGGCCATTACCTTCGTGAGATTTGAGAACGTGGCCCATGTGCTCTGTGTGTGTGTGTGTGTGTGTGTGTGTGTGTGTCTGTCTGTCTCTCTCTCTCTCTCTCTCTCTGTGTGTGTGTGTGTGTGTGTGTGTGTGTGTGTGTGTATGTTGTGTGACACTATTCCTGGAGAGACACTATTTCTGGAGAATCATTGCTGCTCAGGTAGATAGTGCTTAAATGCTAGAACTTCTTGAAGGAAAAGACTTCCACGGAAGCCATAAAGTCCTGTATTTGTGCAGGCTAATAAATACTGTACTGGACTACAAGCTAACAGGAATTTGTTAGCGTTTTTAATGAATGGAGAAGATTAGCTGTCTAGCCTCCTCCTTACTTGGGCACTTGACAGAGAAAGACACTCAGCTTTTAGCTTTCTTTTCTGAGGCATGAATGAAGGGAGCCATCTCTTCCAATCGTATCATATATGGCCATGGATCAGTGGAGTGAAAGAAAATCTCTATGATGAATCTGTTGGCAAGAAAATGAATGGGCCTGGTTAAAGCCAGTGTACAGAGGCATGCTTTCTCTACTTTTAACGAATGACATGAGGAATTATGAGATAAAGATTTCTAAGCTTCTGGCAAAGCAAAGAAGTAGGGTTGAACTGGAGGGAAATGAGCAGATGTGGAGAGCGGTCTGGACAGAAGCACAGAAATCCATGATGACTCACAGTGTGTGCTCTGCGATTTCTGTTTGCTAAAGCACCATGCTTGGATGCAACCTCTTAGAAAAGGTGCCACAGCCCAGACAAGAAAGGCAAGGCATATTCATTTCATGTGACATATTGATAAACAAACGCTTGGCTGATTCCAATTAACCTGACACTGTTGTCCTTAACAGCCAGCCAGCAACCAACTGCTTATAGCCTTTGATAATCGTAGGAACAAAGCAAAATATTTGATGTAGTGTATGAGAGAAATCTGTAAGTCATGTCATGTTTAAGAGCAGCATGCAGCTAGCAGTACGTTTAGCTTCAAACTAATGTTGGAGTAGGTGTCTTGTTAGCTTTGTATATGCATATAGTGTGTGTGTGTGTTTCTCTGTGTGTGTGCATGCGTACATGCATGTGTGCGCATGTGGAGGCCAAAGGTCAACCCAACCCCAGATGTTTTCAGGTTTCATCCACCTTGCTCTATGAGACAGGGTCTCTCCCTGGGACCTGGAGCTCCTTGGTTCAGGTAGACTAGCTGGCAGGAAGATACAGAGATCTGCCTCTCTTCCTCCCTAGTGCTGGGATCACAGTCACACCACTTTTTAAATGCGCCTTGGGTGTTGCTGCGAGTGTCAAATGGCAGCAGGATGACAATGTCAGCTGTGGAACACTGTAGAAAACTCTGTGAGGAACATTGATATTCTCCCCTTCTCAGCACCATGCACAAGGATTTCCACAGAAACAGACAGGGAAGGATCAGGCCTCCAGGAAATGGTTTGTGTTCCTGGTTAGAAATCAAGTTTCTACTGGCCATTTCTCTCTTCTTTGAATATATTTTACACATAAAGCCAATCTGTATTTCTTTATACCCACTGTTTCTTGCACTCAGAGTGTGGCCAGGCATGGTAAGTATAGAAGAACAGGCAAGGTAAGCCCCCCCCCCAAAAAAAAAGGAAAAAAGAAAGAAAAAACAATTAGTGACAGCATCCTGCCATCCTGCCTCCCTCCTTCCCTGTCGGGAAAGGAGCCTTATCCCCACAGGACCCTCAGATTTTGCTCACCACTGCATCCCAGCCTGAGCCTGCCCTCTGGCCTGGGTGGCGAGTTTGTCTCTATCTGTCTTTATCACTGGTGTTGCCTTCTCTTTCCCCTCTCATCGAAACCGTTACCTATTTACTTCAGTCCCGTTTTTCAGTCTCCTCTACAACAGCCTCTGCCTTTATGGAAGACCCCTCCCAGCTTAAGTGCCATCATATAGGAGAAAAGGTCATTAAGAGACTAGGATATGGAACCTGATTCCATGAACTCAAGTTAGTAGTTGTTTGCCTGAGTAGCTAGCAATCTATGAGTTAGTTTTCCTCTGTCTGAAGTGAACAGCAATCCATCTACTTTATTACTGTGCTGTGTAGATTAAATGAAGGGCAAATATTCATACTAGATGCTGAGGACTGAGCTGTAAGCAGGTTTGAGATGCTCCTGCATGTCTGCAAGTCTGTGGTCTATGTAGAAGACATGTTGCTGTACAAGGATCCCTCCACTAGGGTCCCCACAGTGCTGTGGATGTACCTGGGAGTTGCATACTGGGGCTCCTAACTCAGTCTCAGCAGAGAAAGGTGTCTGAAGACATTCCCTGTGAAGTATCCCATAAAATTCCTAGGTTTTCCTCTGGCCTCCACATTCCCATATGTAAGCTTTCGTGCACACACATGCACACAGAACAAAGAAAGGGAAACAAACCCATTTCATTTCTCTTTCTTCCACCTAACACCTTTGTTCAAGTCTCCACTGCCCTAGGACAAAGTCTAGCACACTAATCATTATGCCCTATTGGCCTTGTGTACAGTTCCCTGAATACATACAAGACATTCTTCTCCTTGTATACTGATCTGCAACCTCTAAACTTAAAGAAGGAAAATTAGCAGTTTACGGAATCTAAGACGTTTCAATTGCATAGAAAATCCTGTTTGTGAGGATGTTTAATATGATAAAATGGCATCATCACGGATAAGAAGCAGCCACGCAACTGGCTTGGGCTTTATAAGCACTGGGCATTTGCTGCCATTTCCACTTCTGCTTTTCTTGGGAACTGGTTTTTTCCCCCCAGCAGAACAATCTCCCCTGTTCCATCTTCTCTCTCTTGTTATTTATTCACTTGTTCATATATTTATAAGCAGAGTCTCTGTCAATGTGTAGCTGAGGCTGGGCTGGAATTTGCTATATAGTCCAGACTTGCTCCAAACTCGGTCTCCAGTGTCGGCCTGCTTCATATGGGAATTCTAGGTATGCACCACCGCACCAGGCTATATGTTTATAAAAACCTCAAGGAGCAAAGTATCCCATCTTGTTTTCTCCATTCCAGACAAAATGTCATCTCCTTTACCATTGGATGGACATTATCTGTCCGTCCATCCATTCATCCTTCACCCCTTTGTCCATTAATCCCTCAAGTTTATTCACCGGGTCTTTGCTTACCATCTGCCGCTGTCTTGGCTGTCAGTTCCCACTATACCAGCCCCAAGTCGACTCCATCATGCAGACAGTTGCCCACTCTGCAAGCTCCATTCTGAGTAGGATAGATACGGACATTCAGAAGAAGACTGATATCTAGACCGACCTAATAACGTCAAAGAAGTTGCATTAACGGACTCTCATTTGGTTAAAGAAACAGACCTATGAAAGGTCGCTGTTATCAAGAGCACTAGCCATTCTTTCCCATGAGTCACCAACACTGCGTCAGCTCTTGGCAGCCTCCATCGCTCTTCTACCTCTTCAGAACATCACATCCCAGGCCCACCGTGGTGACTTCTCAGGGTTCACACCACCGATTTCAGAGGGAAGGAAGGGACCGTGGATGCCAGGCTGACTCACTGCTCTCCGTGCTGCTCTAATTCTGAGGAAACATGACTCGGCTCAAAGTAGGCAGTGTGAATACATGCAGTCACTTTCTGTTACTTTAAGTTCTGATTTAATAGTTGATAAGAACTTCCAGAAATAGCTATGCATTTGAAATGCACATATCTTGTGTTCCTTATGACCATCTCCAACACCTGAGCTCACTTCAAAGTGCATGTTTGCAAAGCCCACAAACCTCAATACTGACAAACCTACTACACCAAAACTGAATGACTGCAGAGATGCCACTGTTTCAGCCACAGACTAGGTCCTTAAAACGCCTATAGCTCTCACGTCTGTGTCTGCTGTCCTCATAAAGAGAATAGGCACAACAAATCCTAGACTTGGCCTCAAGCACTCTCACATATGATGTATAGCAGAGTGATTCCCTTAAAAGAAATTGTTTGGTCATTGTTTAGTCAATCAAACATTTTCATAGTGTGAGCAATCTGCTCTGTGTGTGTTTTGTTAGGTTTTGGTCTTGTCTTTCATCCTCTTCAAGTGAGTCAACACAGGCTCTCTCTGTTATCGGGTAAGCTGGGCCCCAGGCACTCATTCTCAGAAAGCGCATACTCAGGGACGGACGTGTCATGACATCATAACAGCTTATGATTTAGTTCACATTTCAAAGAGCCCTGAGAACTTCTATTTTCATCTGTATTGAAATTAGACGTATTGAAATCAGTTAACTTCATTTGCAGAAAAAAAACTGAGGCAGGAGAATTCCTATGACTGGAATGGTTTCATAATGGACAACAAAACCCTTTGTAGATAAACTGGATAGAAAGTCCACATCAGGCTGTTAGTTCCAGTGTAGCCTCCCTGGTCCCTTTCTCCTGTCCACTCCTCCCTGTCTCTGTTTCTGATTTTTCTGACAGCTGAGCTTGGTTCTTAGTTAAATCTACTCTAGCCTTTCCCTGTTCTCACCGGTTTCCACTCTTGACTAGCAGCATTCATTCCCAGCAGGTGTCTGAGGTATTTGGATGAATGCTGCAGAAGTAGAAGAGTCTTGTGGTGTGATTAAATACCTTTTATTAATTAAAATGAAGATGTGACTCCACAGCCTGTGGGTTTTATGACACTTTTGTTCTCCAAGAAGATCTTCTACTCTTCCGATTTCATTAACTGTGACCAAAAATTAATTGTTGGCACTCAATGCCTGTAATCCCAGACCTTGGAATGCACAGGCAGGAGGACTGTGAGTTCAAGTCCAGTTTGAGTTAATAGTGAGACCTTATCTCAAAATACAAATAAGAATAATAAAAATTTAAATTACTGATGTCCAATATGATATCTGTATAAAAATGGAAAGAATAGCGCTAACATTAACTATATGTATACCCTTAATTCATATGTGTACCTTAATGCCCGAATCCCCAATATCCCACCCTCTCTGTAATACAGGCATTATTATTATCTCCAATTTACAAAGGAGGAGGCAGAGTTTACCCAAGGACATAAATATGGTGGTGGCACCATTATTCTAATCCAACAGGGAGCCCCTTGGGGGAACTTCCGTGACACCTGTAGTTATTGGAGAAACTCTCTCTCTCTCTCTCTCTCTCTCTCTCTCTCTCTCTCTCTCTTGCTCTCGCTCTCACTCTGTGTGTGTGTGTGTGTGTGTGTGATGTGCACATTTTGTATGGGTGTGTGTGTACATGGGGTGCATACATATGTGTGCACATTTTTGTGTAGGTCAGAGGACAACCTCAGATCTGGTTCCTCATGTGCTGTTCACCTTGATTTTTTTTATGTTTTCTCCCACTGACCTGGAGTAGACTGAGCAGGCTGGACCAGAAACTCCCGAGGATCTGCCTGTCTCCTCTTCCCCAGCACTGGGATTGCAAGTCTTTGTTTGGCTTTTTTAATGTGGGTTCTGGGGGGTTAAGTCAGGTCTTGATGTTTGTGCCACAAGTTTTACTGACTGAGCCATCTCCTCAGACCTAAATGATTTTAAACTTATTCTTTGAGAATACCAAACATGGATACAATGTGCTTTGATCAAACCGACCCACTGCCAATAGAAATGTCTCTTCCTAGAGAGAAATCCTAGATGCTAGTCCCAGGTGGTTCTGAGTTTTTCCATAACACCAAACCTACTATTGACTTGTAAAGCTAAGACAACCTTTGTGAGACTCTTCCTGGTGAAATGCAGAGGATGGTCTGCAGAAAACAAATGGTTAGCTCCTGATTCCAGAGAGGGTCTAACAGAACCATCTCTGTGCTCCTTTTGGCCCTTGCATTGTGATTCACGGTGTACACTTCATGTAAAGGACATGGCAGTCAGGCCCTTGTAGGGATCCTCCATAGCTCAGAAGGGCAATGGAGGTCCATTAATAAGAACACAATGTTATTGTCAGCTGTTAATATGGCTAAATAAGGTTTTGGATATACACCTCCTCCTGAGTCCCAAATTATAGTTCCAGCTGTTGATCTATGAGCTGGCTCATATGAGAATGAGCTGGCTCACGGCCAGTGTTTTCTATTTCATCTTCTTCCTGGAAGCCCATCATTGGAATCTGCCAAATATTAAACCTTAGCCATAGTCCTTCATCCCACAAAGTAGGAAAAGTTCCAAACATGGAGGAAGAAAGAGAGAAAAGAAAGACAAACAGGGAAGTAAAGGAGGGAGAAAGAAAAACAGACAAAGACAGAACAACAAGAAAGCATCTCATGGCCATGAAGACCAGGAGAAGCCTTTTAGGATTAACCTGCTCCACCACTGAAATTACCCATTATCCTCTGTCTGACTATATGGTTAGGTTTTATTCCACATTGGAAAGAAGACCAACACAAATGTTTATTTTAGCACTAGAACTCAGCTTCTCTTGCGTAGATGGAGCCCCTGAATGGACTTGTGTGCTGTGCTGCACTGAACACATCTCTGACCAGATGGAGAAATTGTCTTCAGAGAGCAGTTGATTCGACTTTTGGAGAGAATTTTAATTTAGCTAATGCACTGAGGGCAGGATTCAAAAAGGATTCCAAAGAAATGGGGGTTTCCCCAGGAATTCCATGCTGACAGAAGGAAAGGGCACTAGCCAGAGGGGGGCTTGTCTCCTGGAAAGAGATTCCAAACAGTTCTAACAACTTGTCAGACAAGATGAGAATGAAATCCAGATAACAATGGGTCCATTGTATTTGAGACCACACCTTGACCTGGACTGTTCATGTCCTGTGCCCTCTATTTAACATTTGATCTCACTTCAGGACCCAGAAGATGGACTTGAAGGGTTTGCTGGATACTTACGTCTTCTCCATGAGCTCCATTGACTAAATCTCATTTTAACCCTTTCCTTTAAAAAAAAAAATAAGTGTTTGCTATTTTTTGCCAGTGAATTTCAAATTTTCATGAAATAGTGAGTCACTTACATAAAATCTTAATATTAAATGTCTACTGTGTGACTAGGTAAAAAGAATTCCATCATGTTGAAAGTTAAGAAGCCATGGCACGCTACTCAACAAGGGAACATACAAACCTGGGGCAAAATGTTCTTTGCTTCCTCATTCTTTTTTTTTTTTTTTTTGGTTTTTTCCAGACAGGGTTTCCCTGTGTAGCTTTGCGCCTTTCCTGGAACTCACTTGGTAGCCCAGGCTGGTCTCGAACTCACAGAGATCCGCCTGGTTCTGCCTCCCGAGTGCTGGGATTAAAGGTGTGCGCCACCACCGCCCGGCTGCTTCCTCATTCTTAATGTCTTGGAATAGGCTTATTGCCACTTACCGGTCAACTAAGACACAGTCTATTAGGTAAGACATTCCAGGTCATTGCTACCAATTTATCTACTGAAAGAAACAACACAAGTCCCAAGTATATCCCATGTGGAGGGAGAGTGAATTCAGACTGACCATCAAAATAAGGACAAATGATACTAGTGTGGGAGAGACAGACTTATCCTTCTATCTCTCCATCTTTCCATGTCTTCTTCTCAAGAATCTCTCTCTGGCTGGGCAATGAGGCATCTGCACAGGTCTGCATTCTTGTTTGGATCTGTGGCTGGGTGACTTAACAATGAAGGTTTCTGCACATTTGCTCAGAGTGATTGGTATATAGCAAACTTCACAAATATCACTTAACATCAGTCAGTGGGAATAAATGATGGTTTGAAAACTCATTCAGATCTACTCCATTTTCTCTTATCATAGTGTGAGAAGAAAAAGTTTGAAAACAAATCGAATAGTCATTAAAATCATAGATAATAACTTGGCTTGACAAAACATTTTAAGATCTACAAGGATGGAGACAGGTTGGAAACATGAAGCAAATTTTAAAAGATGAAAATTATTATTCCATCTCAAGGTTCTTGAATAGAACCTTCAAGATGGGAAGGGGATGGATGAACAGCATCATTTGTAAAGGCAGCCTGCTGTACACAGATGCCAGAATGGAGAATGTGGTCCTTGACAACAGCAGCAGAACAAAAGACAAATGTAATCATTTCACTCTATTCTACAGCCACACCGTGAATATGGCGGGTAATCACCTGGCTGATGAAGACAAGCATGGGTGGAAAATTCTAGAAATCTTGGCACAAGTAGATCCAGTTAACCTCAGTGAGGAGTGTAGTTAGGGAGGGAAAGCTTGAACTAAAACAAGGCTTTGACGCAGACTCCTGGTGGGATTGTGCATGCCCAGCCTTCCACAGCCAAGGCTGTACCCACACAGTGGGCTCAAGTACTGAGTGGGTACAGACTTTGCTTCTGGTCATAATTCCCTAAACAGTGTTATGAAATGAAATGAAAGTTTCAATGGTAATTGCCATCAGACTCCTTTATTTTTGCAAAATCCTTAATGCAAAGCAATTAGGCAGTGGGCTAAAGTGCTGGAGGAAGGTGATGTATGTGGGTAGTCTCACTGCTGTGATGCTCTCGGTCTCATTCATATTTGCTGTATTTAATTTTTAGATAAGACCTCAAAATATAGCTCAAGCTAGCCTTGAACCCACAATCCTCTAGCCTTGGCCTCTCAAATTCTGGTTGTACCAGTTTGAACCCCCAAGCCTGTTTGTCTTGATGTCTTCTGGAGTTTCTGATTGTTTTGTACTTACGTAAATCAGCATTCCTTCCTCTCGCCCCAACATTCACACTGGGCTCTTAAATAGGCAGAGAAATGCATAGGCGATGTCAAAACTCCGAAGTTCTACTACTGCCTGCGGCCATCGGGCCATCCCAGCAGCAGGTAGATCCATTTCACTTCCAAATGCTGCACACATCTAGTTACCACGTTTGAGTTGATTGCTGTTTACAGTAGAAACTAGCTGTTTGCGTATTGCATGGTAATTGTAGTGATTTATTTTTTACTTTTATTTTGAATAGGATCTCATTTAGGCTGGTCTGGAAGACTTTATACTGCCCAGGCTGGCTTTGAAATTATGATTCTCCTGCCTCTATCTCCCCCAAAGCTGGTATTACATGAATATAACACCCATATTCGGCCTTGATTTACTTCTTAGACTTGTGCTTTCTCTACTACAAACATACTATAGAAGGGGCTAAGAACCTTGGGCAGCAAGTTCCTTTCCCAGGGGGGTGGAAGGAAGGGTCATCTGACTTTGCACCAGGCAGCTCTGCAGCCCCAGCACTTCCAGGGACAGAGCTGGTAACGAGCAGCCCCTGCTCTCCACTCTGTTGTATTGCTTTGCTTAAGTTACTTGTCTACTGGCCCCTTAGTTTACTTTCTGCACTTAAAAATGGAGACAGTAGCACCATTTCTCAGGGCTGTGAGAGTGGTAAGCTCACACATACAAAGAACCCCTAGACACCCACCAAGCGCACACAAAACATTTAATAGTGTTTTTATGTCTTTGGGATCACCTTTATTTTTATTTGATGGATGGACACAAGCACAAAATGTTACACTCATAGCTATGGTACATTACAACAAAAAGATATGGGTAGAATCTCAGAAGGGCCAGGTTCAATCTTCAGGAAAATCAAAAATAAAGTGGTGTGTGGAAAACAGAAACCAAAAAAGAAATAAAAAGTAGCAGTTCTCTGTGCCTTGATCCTCAAGGTGAATAACAACCATTACCAGCATGAACTGTCTGATTGTCTGTGTTTCCTGCCTCTCTTTTTAGATCTCAGTCTGTGGTAGAAGCTGGCACCCTGAAACATGAAGAGAAGGGAGAAAATGAGAACACGCAGCCACTGCTGGCTCTGGACTGAGCCACCACATGTGATGCTCCCATGCACAAGCCTCCAGTGGAGCCACCACCCAGGAGCACCTGTGCGACCGACCTACAGACACATGTGCTCTGCTTGACATGAGGGCCTCCACTCCATCCCCAGCCACGACTGTCAGCAACCATTGGTCTGAGCAGCTCACATTGGACAAAGATCTGAGAGATGCTTTTAAAACTTAATTTAACTAATTAATTTATGTTTTAGGGAGGGCTTGGGGGGGGATGAAGCAAGGCATTGATGTAAAAAGAATTCTCCCTCCCCACATATATATGGTAGCAAATGTACCTAAAAAAGGAAAGACTAAATTTGCTGCATATACATTAGGACAAGAATTGCTCTAAGGATTTACACAGGAACCCTCTCCAGGTTTTGCAAATTAAGATGAAGCGCATTTCCAAATAAATACAGCAGCATTAAACCATGCAGATACAGCGTCAAGTTTAAGGGAGTGCAGAACCCCAAGACAATAGTAGCTACAATAATTTTCAGTTTTATTGACTTATTTTCTGACCCATCACCAGCATCTAAGTGTTCAGCCCGAGAGTGTGACCTCACAGGTCTGGCTGTTTGCAAAGTTTTTAATTTAAATATCCTGCAAGAATGATTTGGACATCACGTTGTTTATCAGGCCACCAGCTGACTTCATGAACTGGTTTTAAAGAAGTCACAGCTAGTTGACAGATGACTGCTTCATCTTAGCAAAGTGATTTCCTGCAGGCATCAGGGGGAGTGTCTACAGAGAGGAGACAACTTATTGAAAAAAACATACTGATGAGCCCATTCAAGTTAGTTCTTGGGTTTCTACAGCAAAGAAAAGTGCTAGCAAGTCACTTAGTCCCCACCCTCCTATGAACTGTGGAGAAAGGCCCTGAGCAGGCACAGTCTATCACACAGAAAGACCCTTAAGGATGGCTCAGCATGTAAGTACCGAGCTAAGAGAAGACCAAGAATGCAAGATGAAATGCCAAAGACCAATCTACTTCTTTATCCATTCTCCTTAGAAACGGACCCCCAGTCCCCACTCACAGGAAGTCAGACAGAAAACAGCCATCAAAGGTTAGGCTATTTTATCTGTGTCATGTTTCCCAAGACCAGTTGAGTAGATGTAGATATCTTATTCCCCATCTATCTGTACAACATAGGCACTTACTAATATGACTATAGTGCTTGATGTCAAATGAAAATTTTAATTGATAATGCTTAGTAAAATATTTTGCATTTTAAGCATTTGGTAGGTTGATCTGTTAGTTGAACAACCTAAAGGAAACAGGATTCAACTTTCAACCGGCCATAATACCCAAACACTATTGCTAATTGTGGGCACCTCTCTTCTGTCTCCCTTCTCTTCCTGCCTCTTTCTCTTTCTGTGTGTCTCTTGCTATTTCTCCGTTTTCTCTTCTTATCCCTTCTCCTTTGTTTTTTTTCTGTCTCCCTCCCCTCCTTCCCTCCCTCCCTCCCTCCTCCCTTTTTCCCATGCTGGAGATCAAACTGAGGGCCTTGTCATTCTAGGCACGTGTTCTACTCCTGCGCCCTGAGACATTCTAGACATACACTCTTTCTCAGTTGATCTACTAGCTTATTATTTTTTTCTACTAGCAGAGAATAGTAGCAGAACCTATTTTTATGTTCCAACCTTGAAGAAGTAAAATTGGAACAGAATTCTAAGTATTTCTCAAACAATTGCATCATAGAATATAAAAACACCAATTCATTTTGTATAGACCTTTTGAATTATAAAATAACAACCCTGAAAAATGTCTACCAAGGCATTGGTGAAAAACGTTTTCCTTATGATACAAGTAAGAGAAAGGAAAAATTAAAGTCAATTAGAAAATCTTTTATTGCTTGGGTTTATAAAACAAATGTGGGATCCAAGTACTCAAAATGCTGTTGGAGTCAACAACTGCCAACTCGTGTAACAGTAATGGTACTTCTGGCTTTTCACATGGCAATATTTAGAATCCTACTGTAATGACCCTATTTGAAAAACCATGTTATATTTCCTATCAAACGCTAATTTTTTCTTATTTCCACCATTTTATTACATGAATGTAAGGTGATGGTTTAACAAGAAGAATATATGGTTTGCATTTCATTATGTGTATGTAATATGTAGGGAACCAAACCCAATAGGCGACCGAGTGTTACTCCATGAACACTGGATTGTATTGCCTTTTGCCAGTAAGTTCTGCCGTTTAATAAATACTGAAGAACACAATTACCTTTTTGTTTTCTAAGAGTTTGTTTTCTTTTCTGGAATTTGGTAATGATTTGATATTTTGCTCCCATGCGTTTGCCATGTTTTGAAGGGAATTTTGGAACATTGGCAAAAGAAGGAAAAAGTACCTATTTTAAGAATGGACACATATTTTGTAAACTTTCCACTAAAAGCTAATATCCTTAAGCTAAAAGAAAAAGGATCAATTTCAATGTCAAAGAATTTCTGTTTAAATGAGGTCCAGAAAGCTGCTTCTTTTGACATTAGATGAAAAGAGTGCATCTATGTTTTATCTGCCTGTATAGCTGGAATCTATGTCATTTCTGCAGCATTGTTGATCAACTGGCTTGGAGATCAGTGCATGAATGTCATTACATTCCAGGGCTTGAATTAGCTTTATTCAAAATAGAAAATCAAATGCAGTGATGCCTTACTAATGAACTGACCGTCTTTGCAATAAGGAGCAAGATGACTTTCTATTGCTCTTCCTATGCTACAGGTAGTACTCAAGTCAAACACACATGGAAACACTGTTTACTGCTCTTCCTATGCCATGGGGTAGTACTCAGATCAAACACACATGGGAAACGCTATTTTAAAATAATGATTCAATGGCAGATGTTTTTTGAGTGCAGAAGATGGAAAAGGTCTGCAAATTCAGAATCAAACAAGCTGGACCACCTACACCCAGGGAAGAATGCAAGCATTCCTCGTGACTTCCTATGCTACTCTTCCTCCATTGATAAAGCTGTGAGGAGACTCTCAGAAACCAAGCAGCCATCTTCTTGGCACTCAAGAGGATCGACAACAGGCAGACACTGCAGGTTCCAGGTCCTGTGCACAGAAGGCAAAGAGCCCAGGCTACCTGGCAACCTGACCCTGAGTGGGAACTTTCACTTCCATGTTACTTCTTCTCTCTGAGCCCCATATCTGTGGTATATTCTTATTACAACATGAAATGTTTCCATGGCTTTGCTCAGTGTAGAAAAAAAGTGTTGCTCCCAGAAATAAGAACATGATGCCATTTCCATTATTAGCACAGAGAAAGGAGAAGACACTGAGTCTAAATGAAGATACCCAGGTAGACCCAAGGGCAAGGGTTGGCACAGTTTATACATCCTGGAGTAACTTCCCATTTATGTTAGGAAAATAAAGTTGCCTTCTTCACAAGTGGCTTTTTGTTTTTGTTTTTTTCTAAAAGGAATATGTCTTAATTTAGCAGGAAAATACTATTTAACAGTTAGAAGTAAAGCATTTATACTTCTTGTCAACAAAAACATGGTGACAGAATAGTGTAGCTACCTAGAAAAATATAACTGCATAGGAAAATGACAAACTAACGTGATTCATTCACAGTTCCTACATATAGTATATCCTCAGTGTACACTGAGGTAGACACGGTTCTGTGTAGAAAAATATCTCTGGCTAGCAATGTAGATACAGCCAAGCATTCCCCTTCAGTCCAGGCAGAAGTTCTGTGATGTCAAGAATAACGTAAAGCCAGGGTCCTCCTAAATGAATTTCAGTATGGCGAATACTCCTTCCAGGGATTTCCTATCCAGGAGGAACCCTAGAGGTCTTTAGCTACAAGGCAAAGGGATGAAGAGTCTCAGCACTTGAACTTCTACGTCCACACTCCAGAAGTGGAAAGGCAGCCTCCCCGAAGAGCACCCAAGGCCGTGTCAATTCCTTCTAAATGGCAGGAAGGCTGCGTCTCTGTTGAGGGGTCAGCTCGGGGTGCCACACGTCCACGATGAAGATCAGCCGGAAAGATGAGGCATCCTGCCATACCTCATGCTCGAAAGAGTCATCAAAGATGAGCACCTTGCCTTCTTCCCATGTCCTGGAAAAGAAAAACATGCACTGGTCAGAATGGCCTTGGCAGTGTCACATGCCTGAGGACCAGTTTCTGTCCACAGGCAGGAGGACCCCTTCTGACCATAACGCCAAGCCTGAAAAGAGTCTTCCATTAATGATCAAGAACTTCAAGCTTCTTATTAGGGACACCAATCTTCCCACTCTGCACTAAAGATATGCAAAGGACATGGGCTAATGATGAGAACATACTGACATTATTTCATACCCTCCATCTAGTCTGGATCCCATCTTACAGCAGATTTGTTTAGTTGAGCGAGTATCTAGATCAGTGGTTCTCAATCTTCCTAACCCTGTGACCTTAAATACAGTTCCTCATGTTGTGGTGACCCAACCATGACATAATTTTCTTTACTACTTCATAACTGTAATTTTGCTACTGTATTGAATCGTAATGCAAATATCTGATATGCAGGATATCTGATATGCACCTCCTGTGAAAGGGTCATTTGATCCAGTGGGGTCTTGACCCACAGGTTGAGAACCACTGATTTAGATGTATGCCCTGGTACCTCACACATGGGACAACTTCCAGGTCAACAACTTCACCGTTGTCCCACCCGTCATTTCAGAGGCTGGTTTAGACTTATGGGTGGTGAAGGCTGAAGTCTCCATCCCGAGGACCCACATAAAAACTGGACACAGCACAATCCTCCGTAATTCTAGTACTCCTATGGGGAGATGGGAGGCTGGGAGACAGGAGCATCTCCAGAAGTTTGTTGGCTGCTGACTTGGTGTACGCAGTGGTGATGAAAAAGAGAGTCCTGTCTCAAACGAGACAGAAGGTGAGGACCGACACTCAAGGTTGTCCGAGGTCCACACACATGTGGAACACACACGCAGTGTATACACGTGCCTGCATTTACCCTCACACAAATGTGTGTACACACATTTGCAGGAATCCACTTCCCCATCCACACACAGTCTACCCCAAAATGAAAAGGCTCATGTGTGTTATAGCATCACTAGAACTTCCTTCTGCCCTGAGGCTGAAGGGTGTGCGCTGCATGCTTCCGCTGGGCTGAGTTTATGCTCAACCACCAAGGGACATTTGTGTCCACCTCTTGGCCCTTGTAACTTTGCTGCTGTGAGTACTGTCTCTCTGTCTCTTTTTGGACACTTTCCATCCTTCCCTTCTGTCTGTCCGGTATCTTTGTCCCTTACACCCACTGACATTGTTCAATTTCTCTGGTAACACTAGATAAGAAAATGACTATCTTTCTGTTTAAGATATTTTAAGAGTGGGGAGTTGGTTGATTTTCTATCTCTTTTTTCTTTTTGTTTTTTTTCTTAGTTTTCTTTTCAGATTTAGTTTTACAAGGTTATGAATGCCTGGTCTGTCATTTGCTGCCCAGTCTAAGTTTCTGTCCTTTGTAACCCTTTCAGTGAACACTGTATTCCCTCTATTTGGAAGAACTATATAAAACAGCTAAGCAACACATTTGAGAGGCACACAGTAGAAGGAATGGGCAGGTAGGTGGGTGGTAGACGGAGAAGGCAGTTTGAACTTTCTATTGCAAATATTAGTTGCTTTTTGTCAGTTAATTAACTTAGAAATTTTATTGTTAGATTCCTCCAATATATCAGTTATTCTTCTTTGGGGTGACTCTGCCTACCCTACGTCCCACCCCACCTTTGGAAACTACTGTAAACATTTCTCATTGTCACAAAAGGTGTGAGGCATACTACTGCCCTCTAGTGGCTGGAGGCTGGGATGTTGTTGAAGATCAATGCTCAAGACCATCTGGGCCAGATGTCCACAGTGCTAAGGCCCATAAAACGGCAGCACTCCTGTTCTCAAGGAATGCGTCCTGATGATAACATCATAAGCAGATAGCACTGTTCCTGCTATGCTGTAACCCTCTGCTAAGGTTCAATAGAAAATTTTAAATGTTTAAGTAGAATTTTAATATCTGAGAAAATTTCATTTAAAAGGTGACAACATTTAGCACATTAGTATCACTTAATATGATATTCACATTAATATCTCTATATAAATCCAGGAGCATTGACTCAGCTCACAGCTTTCCGTGAATTAGAGAGGTATTGCACAGCCATTGGCTGTATGGTTCTCTCTTGATGTCTTGTTTAGACTAACATTCTATTTAGATTTTGGTTCTCATTCAGCTCTCTTCTGAGGTACTGCTACAGGCCCTGTAGAGTGCTTTGCAACACTGATTTAGAATATTCCATGTATAACCCACTTACATAGTAGATGAAGCTAAGAATATAAACAAGATTAATTTCCAATCTGCCTGTTTTTCTAAGCTAGACTACTACTTAGGAAACACTTAATTTGGTTTTCTGGTCACTGGATGTAAGACTTATTTCTTTCAAAACTGGATCTTCAATAAATGGACTGAGCTGAAAGCAAAATCATCTGGACCTGTGTCAGGTGTCCTCCTAGAAGACAAAATGATTCTTGAGATATGACTGCCATCTCCCCAACCCAACACAGACGTATGTTAAGGGCATTATGCTGAATGAATCAAGGTAGTCACTAAAGGCCAGATACTGTATGACTCCACTTATAGAAGGTCCTAGAGTGGTCAAGCTCATACAGACTAAAGTGGAACGGAAGTTGTCGGCTGAGATGGGGAAGAGGTAAGGCAACGGACTCAGTGTTCAACAGTCCAGTGTTTTGATATAAAATTCTGGAACAGGTGGCAGCAATGATTATACAATGTAAGTGAACGTAATGCCAATAAACCATACATCTTAAAATGGTTAACATGTTTAACTTTATGATGTGCCTTTTACCATGATTAAATTTAAAAAAAATTGAAAGACGAAAGGGACACACGAGCAAAAAGAGTCAAAAAGCATCTGAACACAGTGGGACATCATGGCCTTTGAAAGGAACAGAATACACTTTTTGGTTCTGGCATTTGTCACTTGAGTGATCTGGGGCAAGTTACGGATGCTTCTTTATTAAGGATGATTTATGCCCTGATAAATCCATCACAAATCAAAAGTCCACACATGGCTAATGCATACAATACACTATTCGGACTGAACAAGCTAATTTAACCTACGGTACACATGCTCAGGATGTTGAGAATTACCCTACAGCTGGGCAAGGTCATCTAATGCAAAGCCTACAGTATACCAATGTGCGGAATTACTAATGTTATGTATTGGAAACCAATGTCGAACAAATTCCAGCAACAGAACTGTAGAGTCTCAGCTGGTCATCCAAGGGAGGGAATGGCTGATTGAAGCTGGGCTACTGTGTCCCAGCATCACTATAAGGTGCTAGTACACATTGCTGACCCAGGAAAAGGTCAGACTTACAAGTTCAGTTTCTCTTGAATGGGTGTCAATTCTTCACCACCATAAGGTTGGAGCGCTACAGGGAGAGCTGTTAGTATGGTAAACTGGGGAGTGTCTGCACTGAGCACTGAGCACTTGTATTTTCACCCGCAGTCTTCATAAGAGGACACGGGAGACATTCAACTTCACAGCAGAAATTTTGAAACAGACATGGGAATAAAACAGCAAATACAGAAAAGACAATAGACTACCAAGAACAAATTTGACATCACTCCTTATAAAATCTGACTTAATTTGAGAAAACTGAAAATATATCTTGGATACCAATGACAAATGGCTTTTGAAGTTATTTGAGCACCAGAGAATTTGGAAGCTATTTAAAAGACTACATGTAATTCAAATAAAGTACAAAATTCTCCGTTGCATAAAATGACATTTTCCAGGATAGTTTGATAGGTACAATGAAACCAAAGATTTAGGAATGTTTAAAAACCTTAATCATGCCATTCATTAACTTACATTTCCTGTGAATTAGGAAGAGTGATTCCCATGGAACATTCTGACCACTGACTGCATAGAAGACAACTTTAAAACCACTGTCTATGAGTTTTCAAGTATTTTCAGTCAAATGCGGACCAGGTGTGGGTCACATGTGTCTCAGGAGAGCTATGAATGTAGCCTAACATAAAATCTTCAACTTACTTAATATTGTGGGATATTTTTTTGGAAATTGATCACATGATACTTAAGCATAAACTCTATAGGTAACAATGTGGTTTTGCAAAGTTGAAAGGTCGGACATGCCTGGACCATTAATTAACCATTTAAAAAAAATAAACCTAAAATCTGGAAGGCATTTCCATGGATTGTGCCCTGAATTATTCTTTAAAAACATTCATTTTAAATATTTTATTGATGTGTGTTTGTGTGTGTGTGTGTGTGTGTGTGTGTGTGTGTGTATGTGTAAGCTGCACTCAGGGTCAGAGCACAACCTGCAGGAGATGGCTGTCTTCTTCCACCATGTGCGTCCTAGGATTGAGCAGAGGTGGTTGAACTTGGATCAATTACAATCACTGATCAATCTCACCAGCCCCTGATGGATTCTTCTAAGTCCTTAGAAGACTATGGGGAGTTTGAGGAATTATGATCATGAATTCAAATGGTCTGCATGGTAAGAATGAGGCAAGCATGGGCTGCTCAATGAGAGCTGTATCAAAAAAAAAAAAAGAAAGAAAAAGAAAAAAAGGAAAGAAAGAAAAACACAAAATAAAAACTACCTGGGCAATGGGTCCTGCTGAGCTTCTATTTATCCTTGGATTTTCTGTTTGCATAGAAAGCAGCAATGGTAGTTACTTAGTGAAGAGCCTTTCCTTAGAAACACTGCCCTGGTTCTCTCTGGTTGCCGGAGGTGGAACAGTACAGCTGCGGCTTCCATCATCCCAGAGAGGCAAAGGGAAGCACGGCAGACCCTCACCCAAGCCATGCTCTACCTGAGCAGACACTCGGTTAGCACAGATAGAGAGCACCAGCCTGGGAAAGAATGGGGGCTTTGTCCAACCAAGAGAAGGGGCATGAAGCTGTCACAGGACTCCAGACCTCTTCTCAATGAAAGCAAAGGCTCAGTGGAACACACACACAGTTTCCAGGCCACTTGCTTTTCAAGAAAAGCTCCAATAAATATGACTAAGCCATGACAGAATTATGATACAGGCAGCTGAAAGACAGGGACGTTCCCCAGGGTAGCCTCAGGAGGCAGCCTCCTGGAGCTGCTGTCACAGCCCTTCTGTGAGGACTCATGACACAGGTCTAGGTGTAGAGGCTGGATGGATATGCTGCTTACTGTTTGAAGATCTGACCATCGAGAGAAGGAGGCCTGCCTCATATGCCAAAGGATGCAAGAATATCCAGCAACAAGAGAAAGCAATATTGCATAATCCTTCAGCTTCTCAAATTATTATAATTATAACCAGAGATAATGACATAATGGTGGCAAGGCACACTTAATAACTATAATTTTGTCACACAATTACCACCAATCTTAACAAGGCTAGTGAGGACTCTATACACCTATTCTTCCACCTAAAAATCCTACAGATAAAAATGTCAGTGGGCTTCGCTAGAATGTTCTGAACTGGGTGAAAGTTAGAACATGACTATGATTTTCATCCAAGGGAATTTCATGAAGACAAGTCCAGCTCACTCAGGACGGACTGATTCTGTGGAAGCTGTGGAAATCCTTTAGATTTGCTGCTACAGCCCAATACTTAAGCTCAAGATCATTGCCCTAGGGAGACTCTTAGTGTCTGAGGATGCCATGCTGAGGTGACCTATGAGGCATTTCATCAGGCTAAGTGGAACACAGGAAGGGGTTCAGAGCTCCGAAACAATAAAACCCAACCTTTGTAAATTCTGATCTACTGAGGTCCCCTGTGTGGAAATTCTGGCACATGGATAACTCCCTTACCACCTGCCTCTGCTCCTTCTTTCCTCATAATACACTGACAGAAGGATGCCCACCTCCCCACTGTCCCCCGGCATCTCATTGTTCTGGAAGCCGGGGCACTTGTGTTCTTGCTATGACTACTGCTAACTAGCTTTAACCATGCCAAAACATTTCACTTACGGCCTCAGTTTATCCATGTGTTTGGAAATGGATAAGACAGACTCAAGGACTCTTTTCAGCACTAACGTTCTCTTAATTCTTTGAGTGAAACTCTTGGTTATGATGAGTTCATTCTTTATATGACAAGATACAGTAAGCAAACTTTCATCTAAGCCATGGGCAGTGTTTGCTATTGTATTTTGCTCAGTGTCAAATGTGAGTACAATAAAAACTGCCTAACTCCACAGAGAACCCTCTTTCCAATTAGGATTAAAACGGGCACTCCACGGCACAGCCAGGCCTGTAGCCTTTTCTCTCTGTCCTTTCAGCTGGGCCACCAGAGGAATGCCTCACCTGGTCACATCACATCAGACCTTTGTCCCCTCGGTGCCTCTCCCTGTCACTTCTGCCTTCCCGCTCGAGATTCTAGGTTATCAACGGCAGAAGCGACTGTGACACAGACAAGAACATGCAAGAGAAAGGGAAAGGGGGGATGGGAGAGAAACGCTCACAGGCCTGTGCTGGTTAGTGTACGTCTACTCGACACAAACTAGACTTACCCGGGAAGAGGGGATCTCAACGAGCTATTGCTTCCATCGGCTTGGCCTGGGGGCAGCACTGTGGGGCATTTTCTTGGTTAATGGTTGATGAGGAAGGGCCATCCCACTACTGATGTTTTAGCTCTGAGCGGGTGGTAGTGGGTTGTACATGAAAGCAAGCTGAGCAAGCCACGGAGAGCAAACGAACAAGTAAGCATCACTCCTCCAGGGCCTCTTCTTTAGGTTCTGCCTTGAATTCCTGCCTCGACTTCTCTTAAGATACACTGTGAAGTGTAGGATGAAATAAACCCTTTCCTCCCCAAGTTGATTACGGGCAGTGTTTTATCACAGCTAGAACTAGAGCAGAGCTGTAGGATGAGGTGTCAGCCCTGAACTCACTTTCTGCTATCAGGACTGGTACAGGAGAAGGGTGAGAAACACATGTTGGGGAGAGAGTGGTGCTACACCAACAGGGTCACACATACTATCCTGGTGTTTTTAACTTGCCAAACTGCTCAGATGTAAAATGTTACTATTCTGCCACAAGCAAACCTCGGGGGAAACATTCTTGCCTGTTTCCTCAAATCAGTCCCCATGTGCTCCATGCCTTCACCAGCCACAGCCCCAAATACCCTGCAGGTGCTAATTCGTCATTTCCTGACTCTGTAAAGCCCCTGAGTTTATACTTTAGGTGACAAGAACCATTGCTGATGTTACAGAAGAGCTGGTCTCACTCCCTGGAATCTACAGGACAGATGAACCCCTTCTGCAGCAGCCAGACACCAAGTTAACTATGGCTCAGATGTATGGAGCATGTACCACATAGAGCTCTGTAACTGTGGGTCTGAGTACATCCCTACGGGTGGTTGTAATACTTAGATTCACATTAACAGGCTTTGTTATTCCCAGTTTACATATGAAGAAACTCAGGATTAACAAATGTGGTGGTTTGAATAAGAATATCCCTCAGAGGCTCATATATTTGAATGCTTAGTCATCGGGGAGTGGCACAATTTGAGAAGGATTACGAAGTGTGGCCTTGCTGGAAGAAGTGTGTCATTGGGCGTGGGCTTTGAGGTTTCATAACTCATGTCAGGTCTAGTTTCTGTCTCTTGGCCAGAATGGCACCACATTCCCCACCATAACGATAAGAAACTAAACCTCTAAAACTGTAAGCAAGTCCCCAGTTAAATACTGTCTTTATGTGAGTTGCCTTGGCCATGGTGTCTTTTCACAGAAATAGAACAGTGACTAACACGATGTGGGTGTCAAGTTGTCTAAAGTCACACCAACTAAGAAAGCAAGGATTTGAACTCAGGTCACGTTAGTTCAGTGTTTGTAATCTGCTTTTATGAAAATACATAATGTTAAAATCTAAAGTAAGACCTCAGGATATACCTCCCCATGTACAGTCACTGCTCCTCAAATCCTACTAAGAAAGACTGGTTTATAAAGCCTCTGGAGGCTGACCTCAGCAGCTTCCACATCATTTACTGCTTCACGGGAAAAGGATTTCCAACTTCCCAGCAATTCATTCAACAATCACATGCTTAGGACACAATTCCTGTTCACCACAGGTGGAAATTGCCTGTGGAGGGTAGCTGCATGCATGTGTGCATTCTATCCACCTCTGGGTAGGAAGAGCTGTAGATACACCCTGTACAACAGGGTCGCTCGCACATACTATACTGATGCCTTTAACTTGCCAAGTTGCTCTGATAGAAAATGCTACTATTCAACCACAAGCAAACCACAGGAAAAACATCCCACCTGGTTGACAGTGGTCTTCTTGTATGATTCCAGAGGGGAGGGCTCTGGTAACTATCTGTGAATAAAGACTCACTGTAACAGGGGCTAATTTTGTGGGACAGATCTGTGATTCTGGTGGGGAGGGAAAAAGTGGGTGAGAATATTTAGTTGTAAATGATTTAGCACTTACAGCTTTCTTATTTGAAAATTCAAAGACTTAATACATCTTCTAAAAACAAAGCAACAAAAAGTACTATAAATTTGTGACAGATTAAAAATTATTTTTTTCTTAATGTGATTATTTTAGCATGACTTTCACATAACTTCCTACTTGGAACCTTGGGAGATGCAGAAAAACACATCTTATAAGTTGCAGAGGTATGTAGAGAGGGACTGTTTGTACAGCAGTATGTTGAGAAAATGAATGGCTATGTGCCCATTCAACTCTCATTGGTCACTAATGCCAGTGTGTGCTTTCCTGGCTACTGGCCAGAGCTGTGTCAGGTTTCAGGCAGTGATGCTGGTCTGCGAGAGTCATGAGGTCACAGGCTCTTAGCATAGCTCCACTGTAATTTGGAATGGTCCCTTAGAGATGTGGGATAATTCCCAAAGCCCACACAACTTAGCTAATCCTTAGAGTAGTAACTGATTTCCACTTGCTGGTGGTACACTTATCCACCAGTTCACATTTATTCAGCTCTGGATCCAAGCTGGTCATGAGCTCACTTACAGTCATAAAGTAGGGCCTGCTGCAGGTGATCTCAGACTCCCCAGCTGCTTCTGGCACTTGAATTATCACCTTGCAAGTACAGCCTGACCCTATCTTGTAAACAATAATATACATCAAAGACTATACATCACAGTATTGCCAGTCAACTAGCTGAAGGTCTGGTTGTCTACCCAGATACCCAATGTGAGCAAGCAAGCTCTGTCGCAGAATGCTTGATCACACTGTGAACCCTGAGACTACAGGATTCACTGGAAAAACCTGTTTCTAGTTGTGGTGTGGCTCAGCCGCAGGACACACCTTTAATTCAAAAGCTTTCTACTTGAATATTACAAATAGGATTAAATAAAGTCAACCACAAGTCAAGAGGCAAAGCAAGCAACCAGTTGGTAGGAAGTGAACATAGGATTATTAAGAAAAAAAACAGCGAGGAGGAGGGAATCAGGAGGATGGAGACAGAGAGGAACAGGAAGTAGAAGGGAGGGACATCAGTTTGAGCAGTCTGGTTTGGGATGGTGTAGGAGAAGGCAGCAGGTTGCTGGGAGTCAGCAGCGTTCGACTGTAACCTCCAGCTCACTCCTGCAGTCTGAGAAGCCTCATTCCGGTCTCTCTACTCTCTCCAAACCCTGCCCACTCAGAGACTCTCCAAAGTGAAGGCACCAAAAAGCCCAGTTCCGCATGCTTGACAGCCAACACTTCCCTCTCTGGTGACAACAGCCTGCAGGTTCTCTGCTTTGGCTCCTTGAAGCATTTGCTCCTTCTTCAGTCTCAGCTCCCCACCCTCTCTTGCCATCTCTCTACTTCAGCCGCCCTTCTTTCTCCTGCCCTGACCAACTTGGAACCGTCCAGCAGCTTCTCCAGAGGCCAGAGATTTGTCTAGCTTGACCTTTCCCAACCTGGCCTGGCCCAGCAATCACTGCCACTGCCTCGTTTCTGCTGTCTTCTGTTTTTCTCTTTGTGTTACCAGTTCAGCATACATTACTAAGCACAGGCAAGGGGAGGTTTTTT
>CABHPH010154418.1:4273-45095 GCA_902168325.1 Peromyscus nudipes | reverse complement strand
ACCATACCATACCATACCATACCATACCATACCATACCATACCATACCATACGATAATTCTATATCTATTACCAGAGGTGAAAAGTAACCATCAATGTTACCTAGCTATGAACCATGAGACCTACCACAGTGACCTGCTGGCAAGATAAAAGAAATCAAGGTATCGTGACTATTTGATAATGATAATCCTAATAACAACACTGGGCATTTTAAGTGTGTCATCATACACAGACACTGTAATTTACTACACAGTATCCTTCAACAGCAGTAATAATAACCACAATACAAGCTAACATTTATAAAGTTCTCACTGTGTGGAGTTGCAACATTCAGTGTCTGAAGTGTGATATCCCTTTAGTTTTCACAATTGTCCTATGAGGAGAAACTTTTATTTTACCCATTGACATATAAACAATGGCTTAGTGAGCCTGACTTTGGTGACATTGTAAGTAGCAGATCTGGAGATGGAATCTAAGCATGTTGGACTCCAAGGCCTTTGCTTTAAGTATGATATTCAATTTGTATCCTTTCTGCCTTTTCAATCACCTTCTCTCTATGGACACTTCCTTCTCAATATTAAAGAACATCTAAGTGTCTTCCTTTCCCTATCTTCCAAGTAGAAGGCTTTTTTTTCCTACTAGAGAATTCCACTTTCAATGGTGATTTCAGTACACAAAGTATTTTGCTGAGCATAAAAGTTGAAGTTTCCATCTGTTGAAGCCCTCAAATGGAACAGTAGAAGAAATCCAAGACAAGCCTTCTCATCCCCTCTGAAACGTATGTGGTACTCGGATTGTCCAGCACCACCCCATTATTTCTCCTCTCTTTTACTCTGTGCTATGAAGAACAGACTCTAAAAAGCTGTGCATATGAAAAGACAGCCTTGCAAGGTGGCTTTAATAGCATTAACTTGCAAACATCAACTGTTAATGAGACCTACATTTCACTGCACCTTTATGAACTAGAGCCCAGTCAAGGACTTGACTTGAGAGGCATAGCATCCCAGGGTTGAGCATACGAGCACTGGATCCAAGCTGCATGGGTTTGACGCTTGGTTTGCTATTCATTGTACAAACTGGAGTGAGTTACTCAATATTCACTGGGCCTTTGATGGTTAATATTGATGGGCTGGATTGAGATAAGCTAGGAGATTAGCATCTAATAGAAGGAAACCCCCAGAGATGTTTTTAAAAAGGAGGTAGACACAGTTATAGCTTGAGTGTGAGCTGTCCCCATGTGTTTGAAAACTTGGTCCCAAATTGTTGGGGCTATTTTGGGAGGGAGCATTAGGATGTAGGGCATTGGAAGAGGACATGGGTTAATCTGGGGGGGTGGGTCACTTGGACTATAGTGCTGTCCTTTCTAGCCCTGACTGCCCATGTGATATGACAAGCCACCTCAAGCTTCCTCAGCCGTGGCTATAACTTCTCCACCACTGTGCCAACTCCACCATTCTGAACTGTATCCCTGAACCATGAACCAGAGATCCTCCATGACACTGTTTTTGTTATTCTGTCATAGCCAGGAGAAAAGTGACCCTCACATACCCTAGACGTGTACTTTGCCATCTGGGCTCCCAGATGGAGGAAGAGAGGAACAAAGGAGAGGCTGGCCAGCACAGCAGCTCTCCCTCCTAGCGTCCTGGTTGCCATGATGAGGTGAGCAGCCTTGCACACTCACTCACGCCTTTCTATCACAACTGTCTTTCTTACCACTCACCAGAAACAGTAAAGTCAAATGACCATAGCCTGAACTATGGAACTGTGAGCCAAAACAAAGACTTCCTCCCTTGAATCTCTCAGGGATTTGGTTACTGTAAGAAAGGACAAACAAACAAAACAAAATACAGCCCCCACTAACACAATGATAGTACTAATTATGGAAGTGATTATTGGTAAAAATGAACTAAAGCACTAAAAAAACTGCCCGATACAGTAGATTTCCAAAAAATTCAAGCTGGTGCCATTCAATTACTTACCCAGCTTGATTCTTTTTTTTTTTTTTTTTGGTTTTTCGAGACAGGGTTTCTCTGTGTAGCTTTGCGCCTTTCCTGGAGCTCACTTAGAGTGAAAGAGTACTATCCACGTTTTCCTGGTGGCAAATAGTCTGAAAGAGCCTGAGTGGCTCCCAAAGCCACACAATTATGATGGGAACAGAGGTTTCTGCTATTCCCACTAAGTCACCTGACTTATATTTCATATTCCGCTTCTTTGTGCTGCAGATCCTTTATGACTGCCCTCTCCTCTGAGTATCAGTTAAGATAAGCATAAAGCTACGAGTACAATCACCATCACCATCATCATCATCATCACAACATTTGCCCAAAACAGTGGTTAAAGTACAAATCAAATATACTGAGAGAAAATTATTAACTAATTTAACTAAGCTAATTTAACTAGAGTTAGCAAAATCATGTTGAAATTATTTAAAATAGGCTGCATGCTTTCAATTTTGCCCCAGATTTTTGGGACATGAAGCTGCCATTTCTTAAAGCAGGGGTGGATGTTGTAAAAATACAAGTAGGTAAGGAGTGCTACACAACACAACTGGAAGAGAACTTCATGCTAATACCATACAATGGCAGAGGTATTAAAAGTGGGAACCAAATAGAAATTAAAGCAATAACTAAATTCAATGGTTCTAATTCAAATTTCTAAGATTGCCCTGCAGAGAGTTCCAGACACCATTTCCTGGCTCCTTACTGCAAGCAAGAAAAGTGCTGTAAGGGCATATTAGGCATTTTCCTAAGAGGACTATTTTGTATTTTCCTCTGCAACTCTACACTAAACTGTTGGGCATCGTAGATCATCCATTCCAATTATTAGTGCAGAGGAAGATGTCTTAACTTTGTATAGCGTTCAAAACAAAGTCTTTGAACTTGAAGAATCTAGCCACTTACGACTGTGAGACGACAGAGAACGTAGCTATGGGGATCATTTCATGAGATACACAGGATCTGTCAGTGAGGGGTATACATGTACCTGAGTGTGTCTACTGTAGAGAGCAGTCTACATCAGGCATCTTTTGACAAAATGACCCAAAGGATAAAAGAATATTGTGCTGGCTAATTTTATGTCAACTTGACACAAGCTATAGTCATCTGAGAGGAGAAAATCTTGAATGGGAAAATGCCTCTATAAGATGTGGTTGCAGGCAAACCTGTAGAGCATTTTTTTAATTAGTGATTGATGAGGGAGGGCCTAGCCATTGTGGGTGGTGCCACCCCTAAATTGGTGGTCCTGGGTTCTATAAGAAATCAGACTGAGCAAGCCAGGAGAAGCATAATTCCGTAAGCAGCACTCCTCCATGGCCTCTGCATCAGTTCCTGCCTCCAGGCTGATACCCTGTTTGAGTTCTTGTCTTAACTTCCTTCAGTGATGGAGTACAATAATAAACCAAATAAACCCTTTCCTTTCCAAGTTGCTTTTGGTTGTGGTGTTTCATCAGAGAAATAGAATCTACTAGAACACATTTCACAAAGTTAAAGCTAAATTCCTTTGTCCATCTACTTCCTGCTCTTAGCAGAGAGCCTCAGCATGGTGCATTAGTCTTCAGAGCGGAAAGGATACCTAGTAGCTATAGTCAATATCAGAAGACTTGGGTTCAATGACTCCAGTTTCCAGGTAGTGAATCTTTTTGAGTCTTAACTTCCTCATTTGTAAAATGAACAATGATTATGATGTCCATTTCACAGAAGGACTTTGATGATTAGATGAACTAGTTGTGTAAATATGTCCTTGCACATTGCTTTACAAGAAAAAATAATGTTCTTTTTTTAAAAAATATTTTTATGTGTATAAGTATGTGCTTGTGTGAATTCATTTGCACCATGTGTGTACAAGAGTCCAGAAGAGGGCATTGGATCCCTTGAAATAGAGTTACAGATAGTGAGGAGCCACAATGTGGGTACTGGTAAACAAACCTAGGTCTTCTGAAAGAGCAGTAAGTGCTCTTAACCACCCAGCCATCTCTCTAGCCTCAAATTGGATCATTTTTATTTTCAATTTGGTAATGAGATTAATTCCATAATTATCTATAGGTTGAAGAGTGTAAATTTCTTCATGGCAAGAAACATTGCCTGGATGCAAACTAAATATTGGCATGATATACTTATCTTCAATACAATGGCAAATGTATATTTGAACTTCCAATAATAACATCAGGAAGGAACTACTAAATGGTGAGTTATATCTTATAGGAAGGGAAGTTGCTTGGCTTATACTATTTTTGTTTTTTATTTTATAAAACAGTTATAAGTTATAGAAATAGGTACTCAGTATAATTTAGATAATACAGATGAAATGGAAATAAAAATAATTTGTGATTTCATTACCAAGATGACCTCATTAACAATATTAGTTAGTCTACTATTATTCTACATACACATCTATTTGAAAATTATACATGATAAAATGAACCATGCAGTATATACTGTCTTTGCCTACATAATAATATGTTGGGTACATCTTTCAGTGATAACATATGCATATTTGTGATATTATTTTTAATATGGGCATAGTTTTCCTTTATGAATGTGTAGGGATAATTATTTACCAATAACTTTCTTTAGACATCTATTTCCAATGGTTTTTATCATAAAAGTGAATATAGTTTGCATAATATTTTCATGATTTTATAATTTGTCCTTAGGATAAACATACTTCCATGCAAAATTGTGGGACAATAATTTTAATATATATATCATATATAGATTTTATAGGTATATAGATTTTTAAGAGTATTAAGACAGATTGCCAAATTAAACTATAAAATGCATAATAATTTACATTTCCACTAGCCTAGTTGTGCTTGAGGTTGCTAGTTTATATTTTTATCAACATACTCTAACACTAAAAAATACTTTATTGCCAGGCAGGGTGGCACATGCCTTAATCTCGATACTTGGGATGCAAAATCAAGAGGACCTCTGTAAGTTCTAGGCCTTTCTGGTCTACATAGCAAGTCACAGTACAGCTAAGGCTACATAGTGAGACCCATTCCCATTCCAAGCACTTGATTAATCTGATTAGTAAATATTATTATTAAACTATCATCTTTTCTCTGAAGCTTTATGACATTTTAAAATGATTTATTAATTTTTGTTTGTTTGTGTGTGTGTGTGTGTGTGTGTGTGTGTGTGTGTGTGTGTTTCACCTGAATATATGTATATGCATCTGTGTGTGAAGTGCCTGACGGGACCAGAGGAGGACATCAGATGTGCTGGAACTGGCATTATAGACAGTTGTGAGTTGCCATGTGGGTGTGGGAATCTAAACCTAGGTCTTCTGCAAGAGAAGCAGGTGCTGTTAACTTCTTAGGCATCTCTTAAGCTTCTTCAAGACAATTTTATCAGTGATTGAAAGGAAAACTCTAGGGCAGGCAAGCTATAAATCTTAGCAGCTGCCCTGAGGCAAAGAGAAGGAAGAAAGCCATTTGAGTCAAGTCAGTATGCACTCAAACTACCATCATAGATAGCATCTCTTTGGCTATCAGATAAATTGTTCAATTTCCTTTAATAAGATATTGAAAAAATGTCTAATTTTTTAATATTGTTAATGTTTTCATGTTCTTTAAGAATGATGTATAGAAACAAGACTGACAGTCTTTAAGGTGGTTCTCAGGGAGCTTGTCTCCTGGGATTCACAAGTTTGTGCAGGTACCTCCCCAAGTCATGGGTAGTAACAGTCATTTTCTTCTAAACAGCAAAAGGCATGGGATATCAGTTCTGAATTGTTACAAACTGGCTCCCAGGTTGCTGGCCTTCTCCTACTCTCTCAGAGCCCTCTACTCTAGAGAAGTCATGTGATGAACAACCCTATGCAAGTATTATGTCATCCACCAACAGCAATGAATAAACCAGTATAGCCAAGAGTGATGTGTATGCAGCAGATTCTTGTTCCAGGTGATCCTTGAAGTGACTTAAGTTGCAGCAGACAAGTTGACTGTAGTAGCTTCATGAGGCACAAGATGCAGACATATCTGACTCAGAATTTGTGAGATACTAGTCACTTGTCATTTGCACTAATAATAATATACTAAGGTAATCCTTAATACAATGAACTTTGTGATAATACAGAATACAGAAATGTCAGAGAGTGTACACCTTAAAATACTGAATAAATTGCAGATATATTTCTTAATATGGACATGAACTCCCCAGAATATAAAGAGGTATGGAGAGGCAAGAAATGACAAAGAGTAGAAACTAGTAAGCACTAAGCAAGTATGAGAGTCTGTTTTGTATCCTAGAGGAATAGGTATTGGCTTTTAATGGACTGATCACAGAGGCAAAGCCTTGGATCTAAACAGTTTGGTAAATCTCATGAGAACACTCTCATTACTCATATGTAGTCTAAAGTGTTTTATTCTCAGTAAGTGGTTGTGGAACAACAGTTAACAATGCAAAGATATGTTGAATTCTTTTATGTTGCATCTGTTTAACTCTGTGAAACTGTGTTACTTTGCCTGTCTAAAACACCTGATTGGTTTAATAAAGAGCTCAATGGCCAATAATGAGGCAGATGAAGGGATAGCCAGGGCTGCCAGTCAGAGAGAATAAATAGGAGGAGAAATCTAGGCTCAAGAGAGAGGAGGAGGGGTGAGAAAAGGAGGAGAGGAGGACACCAGGGCTCAGTCACCCAGCCACACAGGCAGCCGTAGAGTAAGAAGGAAAGAAAGACATCTAGAATAAAGAAATGTAAAAAAACCCAGAGGTAAAATGTAGAAGAAGAGAAACAGGATAATTTAAGTTAGAAAAGCTGGCTAGAAACAAGTCAAGCTAAGGCTGGACATTCATAAGTAAGAATAAGTCTCTGTATATTTATTTGGGAGCTGGGCTGTGGGTCCCCAAAGAGAAGAAAGAAAGAAAGAAAGAAAGAAAGAAAGGAAGGAAGGAAGGAAGGAAGGAAGGAAGGAAGGAAGGAAGGAAGGAAGGAAGACAGAAAGAAACTACAGTAAGTGACTTGAGAAAAATCTGCTATACAGAAGGAGATAGTAATGGTAAGTCTCTGGCTGGACCTTGAGCAAAACCAAGAGAAGAGTTAAGATTAAAGTGTGCCATCAAAATCTCTAACCACAATCACTACTTTCTCCTGGGTGCTCACTCTTCAAAGTTCATCACCGAAGTAAACACAAGTCTTTTCTCAAGGAAATATTTTCCATACATTCCTAAAATACTTCCATAAAGCCACAGATAGAAAGCTACAAGGTGCAAGACCTAAAACCACACTGTGCATAGGAGAAAACAAATCATCATGATAAAAATCAAGAGAAAAGAACAGGGCACATCACCAGCTCTGTAAAAGCAACAACTATTAGATAAAGGAAATACTGAATAGAAAGTGCCAAGTTTAATATTTTATGCTTCCAGAAATAAAAGAGCCTGTTGAGCGTGTGATGAGAGGGAATTAGGCTATCAAAAAAGAACCAGGTACATTTGAAAAGGAACCAGGTATAAACTTTTAGAATTGTGAAATGCAGTGAATTCCATTGAGATGTCAAAGAGCAAAACAATGATTAGACATAACTGAAGATGGAATATGGAAAAGAGACCTGATGATAAATTATAGAGGATGGAGCACACAAAAACACATACAAAATATGGATGAGAGATTAAACACCATGGAGGATGGTGTTCAAAAGACCTTCAAATAAGCTGGGTTTCCAGGGAGAGATAAGAGAGGCACTGTGGAGAAATACAAGATGAGGGAATAGGTGAGAATTTTCTACCAATGATGAAATAGGAAGAACCAATTAATCTGAAGCCTGTGAGACAAAAAGATACCTTTAGATAAGTCAACACTAAAGAAAATTTGAGAACACTATGAAAAGTCAGACAAAACAAAATAAGTACTAACAAAAGTACAATTTGATGGCAGATTATATTTGTTTCCAATTGGGGTTGCAATAAATTACCACAAAACCCAAACTTTTATTTTCTTGAAACTCTCAAGGCCGTAAGTTTTAAGTGGCTCTTAAAGTGCTGATGTCAGGGTGTCCACCCTTCTTTCTCAAGAGCCCAGGAAAAAAGATGTTCTTTCAAGATGACCCTCATCCCTGCTGCCTCTCTCTGACATCCACTCTCACTGTATTCCTTCTCGCTGATCTTGCTCCTCCTGTCCGTCTCTGCAGCAGTCACTGTTGTGGCTCCTGGGCAAAAGCAAATAATCCATGATGGGTTCTGTAGACCAAATTCTAAACAGTCTTAGTAAATAAGAAAGACAGAGCTAAATACAGAGGAAATAGCCAAAGAGATCAGAGCAATAGCCACGACTAACTTTAGCTTACCACCAGGAGTAGCTTCCCCAGAGAGATTCTTCCTGTCTGACATCTTTTAAATTGCCTTTCTGTTCTGCCTTATCATTGGCTCTAAACCCAACCACATCACTTCCTTGCCTGTCTATACAGACCTCCAGGTCTCTATGGTTGGTACTGGGATTAAAGGTTCATGTCATCACACTTGGCTGTGTCCTTGACCACACAGAGACTCTGCCCACCATGTGATTGGATTAAGGGCGTGTGCTACTACCACTGGACTTCTGCTTAATGGCTCGCTATGACCTCTGATCTCCAGGCAACTTTATTTATTAACATACAAATAAAGTCACATTTCAGCACAATTAAAATATCACCACAGGGTTCTGTATCTCAACATCCTTAACTTCACACCTTCCAGCTTCTTTGACCATGGGAGTGTAGTCAGAAGTTTCTCCAGTCCTGCTTGGTCTGGTGGTCAGGACAAACCTCTCCCACCTGCGACCTGGAGTCATTTGGTCCCAAGTAAACATACAGAGGCTTATATTACTTACAAACTGTATGACCTATGGGTCAGGCTTCTTGCTAGGTAGCTCTTATAATTTAACTCAACTCATTTCTATTAATCTATATGTTGCCAGGTGGCTGTAGTGTTACTGGTCTGTTGGCATCTTGCTGCTCCTTGGGCTGGGGGCTGTTGTCTCCTCTTACTCTCCTTTCTTCTCTCACTATCTCTCTTGGATTTTCTTGCCTGGCTTCATTCTGCCTTGCCATAGGCCAATGCAGCTTTATTTATTAGCCAATGGAAGTAACACATACTCACAGCACACAGAAAGACATTCCACAGCACTTGCCCCCCCTTTTTTTTCTAAAGGAGATTACTGAGTCTAAATTTTATTGTTCCACCCCCAACCCTATCACTATCCAACCACAACCTTGAGAAAAATGCTGGAAGTTTTCCTGTGTCCTGCCTGGCTCTGAGGTCCCACAGCTGCTTATAAACTAATCACTCAGAGGCTTATATTAGTTACCAACTGCATGGCCTATGGAGGCTTCTTGCTAGCTAGCTCTTTCATCTTAAATTAACACATTTCTATTAATCTATGTATCACCACGTGTTCCATGGCTTTACCTGCATCCCATTACATGTTGCTCCTTGGACTGCTGTTTGGCGTCTCCCCTTACTTCCCTTTCTCTTTTCACTATCTCTCTTGGATTTTCTTGCCTGGCTCCATCTTGCCCTGCCATAGGCTAATGCAGCTTTATTTATCAACCAATCAGAGCAACACATATTCACAGCCTACAGAAAAACATCACACAGCATGGGGATCACAGCATGGGGGTCACACTCACTGTGACCAAGGATTAGAATGTGGACCCTTGGGGAGCTATTTTGCGAGAAAGCCCATAGCAATCATGTTAACAAGTACTGAAATCTGGACTCTGTATCTAGCAACATCACCTTTTAAGGGAATAAATGAAAAATTATTAAAACAAAGTAGTGTTTGTTCTGCAAATCACTAAAGGAACTATTAATGGATTAAATCCAGAGGAAGAAAAGAATAGTAGAGGTATGAATACTAAAAGATCCAGAAATAAATCATTAATAAGGATGTGAGTTCAAACAAACATTGGCTGTATAAAACAATACAAGACCACAAGGAAGAAGTAGAAAATATCTTCAAATGAAACCGAAGAAAAGAACATATATCTAAGCTTGCAAAATTCAACAGGAACAATGCCCAGAGGGAAATTTGTAGTCACAAGCCCCAGCATTGAAAAAGAAGAAAAAATTTAAATCAACAACCAACTTTACACCCAAAGAAATGAGAAAAATAAGAATATATATATTAATAAACATAATTCAAATTCAACAAGGGAAGAATGGAGACAGAGAATAGAAGAACAATACTGTAATTTTTGAAGTCCTTGTTCAAAAAGTTGAAGAAAATTGACAAGGCATTCATTAGATTGACTAGGAATAAAAGACAGATGACTCAAATTTTTAAAAAAAGCAAAATGATAGATATTGTTGGGAATTTTACTGTAAGGACATTAAAGAGAATCCTCTAAAATTGTATGTCAATAAACTGGGCTACCTAAATGAAACTGTTAATCTCCTATGAATGCATTCTACTCAGACTGAATCCAGAAGGGACAGCAGGTCTTTGTAGTCTGGAGATTGGCAGAATAATCAAAAACCTCTCAATAGATAAAATTCCAGGATGGATGGCTTGACTGGTGAATATTACCAAGCATTTAAAGAATAATTAATAATCATATTTAAAAATTTCCAAGTAGCAGAAGAACATTTCCAAATTCGTTCCCTGAGGCTAGTGTCACAACACACTTATCCCAAAGTCAAACAAAGGCCATGTAAGAGAAGGAATAGACCAATCATATTAATGCAGAACACCTTAATATACTAGCAACCCAAATTAAAAGACTCCATAGTATGCCTGTGACAGTTAACACTGACTACCAACTTGACAGGATCTATCACCGTGGAGACAAGCCTCTAGGCATGACTGTGAGGGATTATTTAGATTGGATTAACCTCTGGCCATACTTGTGAGAAATTATCTTTTTAAAATATTCAATTTAATATTCATATATGCATATAATATGTTTGTTTCAACCCCACCCCCTCATACCTGCTCCTCCAATTTCCCTCTGTCCTCCCCACCATTGTCCTTTGCTGACTTCATGTGTTTTCCTTTCTCTGGGCCATGTTAATTAATGTTGGAAACGTTACCCCAAAAGTGGGAAGCCCTACTCTTTGGGCTTTGGTACTGGACTGAATTAAAAATGAGCTAGTTGAGGACAAGAATTCATCTAGTTCTTGGCTGCAAATGCATTGTGACTTGTTTCAACTCTGTCACTATGAAATCACCACCAAGGTAGACTCTACTCTTAAAATGCAAGCCAAAGTAAAAACCTTTCTCAAAATTACTTTTGTCAGCGTGTTTTACCATAGCAACAAACCAGGAAACTAATACAATGCCCAAGTCGAATATCTTTCTTTACCACATAAACTCTATCATATGACAACAAGGAATGTAACACATCGCATTCACATAACTGACAAATAAAATACACTACCCATGAGCGTCTTACTTAGTGCAGAAAAAGCATGTGACAGACTATTAAGTTCTACTGTGATGAAAGTGTTCAAAAAGGGAAGGAATTCAAGGCATGTATCTTAATATAAGAAATGTTATCTCAGAAAATCTCACAGAGAACTTCATCCTTGATAGTGAAAAATTTTTAAATTTTTCTTTAATATTAGAAACAAGATCAGGACATTGTTTTTACCACTTCTAGAAGGACCTAATCTTTTGGACAAGGCAAAGAAGCAAAAGCCCTCCAGACTGGAAAGGAAATGGTAAAAATATTTGTTTGAAGGTGGCTTGACCTTATATGTAGAAAACCATGAACACACACACACACATACACAAACACAACACAAAAACATAATACACCACAACACACACATACATAATAAAGAGCTTAGGAATAATGTCAGCTAATGAGACAAAGCCTAAGGAAATTTTTTTCAATAAAACCATAAAATATGACTGAGAAGACACAAATCAATGAAAAAACACCAAATGTACATGAAATGAACACTGTATTAAGTTACTGTGCTATCCTCCCAAACCTGCATATTCAGTCCAGTACCTAGCAAAGCCCCAGGGATGTTTTCACAGAAATAGAAAAAAGACATATCCTAAAATTGTTGTAGAAAATCTCCAGGGACAACCAACATTCAAACAATCATGGAAGTGAAAAATGTAAGATTTTTCACATGTCCGGACCTCAAACTGGTCACAAAGCTGCTATAATCAAAACAGTGTAGCTTGGGAGTGAAAGCAGATACAAAGGCATGGAACTGTATAGAGGCCTGGAAAAAAAACAAAACAAAACAACAAACCTTCATACAGATGTTCAAATCAGTTGACAAAGGTCCCAAGATCATCCAATGGGGAAAGGATTTTTTCCCCCAAAGAATCTTGCTGGGTAAATAGGAACCTCATGTGACAAAGAATGAAGCAGGGCTCTTCACTCACATCATAAACAAAATTAACGCGATACACATCAAGAAGCCGATTAAGAGGCATGAAGCTCTGAGAAGAAAATATAGGCTATTTGGCAGCAAGTTCTCAGCTATGACACTTGAGACACACATCAGAAAAGAAAATACAGACAAACTGGATTTCATAAAGTCTTAAAATTTATACATTAATATTAACAAAATTAAAAGGCCACCCACAGGATGACGGAAAAGATTTTCAAATCATATAATTTCTAAGGAGGCAATGACGGAATACTCTGAGATTGTGTGTGTAGAACACAGCAACCCAGTTAGAAAGGGCAAAGGTCAGGAGCACACATTTCTTCGAAGGAGAGAAAGCAGTCTCTCCCTGTCTGTGGATGGAGGTCTGCAGTGTTCCTCCACATACATACTCACAGCAAAGTTTATTGTCATGCTATGGTTGCCCACAGCTAGCTGAAATTGTCAGCAGCAAAAGTGTAGCTCAGGTCAGACCCTCAAGATAAACATGAAAAAGAATTGTACACCACCAATCATCAAGAAATGCAAACACCAATCACTAGGCTGATGTCTTCCACTTGTTAGGATGGCTACTACCAAAATTAAAGGCCCCAGTTCGAAGATGACAAGTCGTGACAAGGATGTGCTAGGAGAGATTGGAACCCTTGTTAGTGGGGATGGAGAGGGAAGAGCAGGATATCATTCATCCTCGAAAAGCAAAGAGAGTCTGACACACACTACAGTGTGGATAAGCCCTAAAAATATTATGTAAAGTGGAATAAAGCAACCATAGGAAGACAAATATCGCATGATTCCAGCAGGTGGGATACTCAAACAATTCACGACCATTGAGATAGCAAGTAGGATGGAGAGTGCCAGGGCTGTGAGAAGGGGGAAACGGGTCTAGTTTAGTGAGCACAGTTTTTGTTCCAGAAGATGAAAAGATTTGTATCTGTTATGTATAAGTCAGGACTGGGTGTTTGTTATGAATGTGTTTAATGCCATTGACCTGTATACTTACAATGCTTGAGGTGCTGAATTCTAGGATGTAAATGTGAGTGTGAGTGAGGTCTGAAGGTATGTGGTGTTTATGGGATATGATGGAAGATTCTCTAGCTGAAAGGGCCTAATATTCTCTGCCCTTTTCTTTGAGTTCTCAAAGAGGTCTCTGAGGCACTTGATTAATGGGAGGACAATTCTTGGCCTCTCCATGTGGGAAACTTCACGTGTGTGTGTGTGTGTGTGTGTGTGTGTGTATCCTAAACACTAGGGCTCACAGCACCCAATGCTCATGATTAGGCGAGGTTCTTGAGTCTTGTTAAAGGAACAGCTGATGGGCTTCATCCTATCAGGGGAAGCCCAATTGTATACTTTGTGTAATGTGCACATTCAGCACTTTATCAACATCTCATTTAGCTCTCATAAGATTATGAAAGTATTTAAACAAGCTGTATGTGCTCAAGACATAGAAAGTCACAAAAACCAACTTAAAATCACAAGATAGTTTCAGATACCTGAGATGATATTAAAAATGATTCAATAAATTGGGTGAGCAATAACATTTCCTAAACAAGTCCTATAGTAGAAATGTATAAATCCTTGTGTAAAGCAAGGCCCCAGCTTCTGACTGTACTGTGTTTCTGACCATACTATATTTCTCCTTTCTTGGTAAGCAAAATTGTGTCGACAGTGGGACCTACCTGCAGGTCGCCCTGAGAGACAGCAAGCCTGAACAGAGGCAGATACATACACAGCACTCAGCACACCCTGGAGGAGTCAGGAGAGGGCAGAGAGAAATACTGATGTCGTGTAGTAACTGGGTGAGTAATCACGTGAGGTAAGCACCTTGAGGAGCTGCAGAAATCCATGCAGAGGGAGTCATAGATGGCTAAGATCCTTCTTTAACAAGCAGAAGCGAAGTCCAGACTCAAATGTGATTTGAGTGTAGAGACAAGCCAGCAGCTCTCACTACTGGCACAGAGGAGTCACCGAGAGCCCTCCTAATGCACAGAATGTCAGACTCCAAACTAGAGGCAGAATTCAAAAGGGCCAGGGGTGGACCCAGTAGCTGCGTTTCTAACATGCGCCCGGGGATACTGGGGTCTTTATTCCTAACTTTAGAACTGCACACTTAGATAATTAGATCATTCACAGAGCTATTAACTGTGGGATCTAGATGTAGCCCTTAGTCCTGGAGTTGACATTAGCTTAACAGTACCCTACAGACTCTGTCTTCTGAAGAAAGGGTTTTTCTTGATCTCTAGATTGTAGAATCATCTCAGAAGGGAATTCATATTAGGTCTAATTGTGGATTTTATTACAACTCGCAACAAGCATTACAATCTTCATTACCACATAATCACACATACACACACACACACACACACACACACACAATCAAAATTAAAAAAAAAACTTACAAAGTAATACTTATCCTTTCTTCCCATGAGGCATTCTGATCTATTTTTTTAAACACTGCACTAAAGTTCATTAACTTGTGTTTATAACTTACTGAAAGATGACAATAGGTACCGTAAAAACGACATTAGGAGTCAGCGGAAGGAGCTGGGCAAATGGTGAGTGTGTGAGTACTACTTCAGTGGTAGACAGCCTGGTCTAGGTGGGGGCACTTAATTCACTGAACAGAATAATCAAGCCAACCCCTCACTTAGTGGAACTGATAAAGGTGAGCAGCCGCATGTGGTGGTATTGTGTTCCCCAAAATATTGTGTACCTTAATAAACTTATCTGGGGTCAGAGACGGAACAGCCATAATATTAAACAGAGGTTAGGCAGTGGTAGCACACGCCTTTAATCCTAGCATTCCAGAGACAGAAATCCCTCTGGATCTCTGTGAGTTCAAGGCCACATTGGAAAGCCAGGCATGGTGACCCACACCTTTAATCCCAGGGAGTGGTGGTAGAAAGCAGAAAGGTATATAAGGCATGAGGACCAGAAACTCGAGGCATTTGGCCTGGGTAAGCATTTGGCCTGGAGAAGCATTTGGCCTGGTTAAGCTTTCAGGCTTCCGAGAAGCAGCAGTTCAGCTGAGAGCCATTCGGATATGAGGACACAGAAGCTTCCAGTCTGAGGAAACAAGACCAGCCGAGAAGTTGGCCAGGTGAGGTTAGCTGTGGTTTGTTCTGTCTCCCTGACCTTCCAGTGTTCGCCCCAATACCTGGCTCAGGTTTGATTATATTAATAAGAACTTTAAAGATTCATGCTACAGCCGCAGACCACCTCTTCCTCACTCTGACAGTCTCATCTCATAGACTAATCCATGCTCTAATCAACTTTATCCTTCAGGGTTCTTTTCCCCAGTGCTGGGATTGAACTCAGCCTTCCTTGTGCTAGGCAACCACTCTCTGAAAAAACTACATTCCTATCCCTCATATACATCCTTATACCAAACATTACTTAAAATCCAAATATCAATAAGTACATTTAAATTCAATGTCAAATTATGTATTAACAGAATAAACCAGCTAAAACATATTTCTTACTCTTCCAAACTTTCCAAATTAATATAGCAGACCCTAAAATAAATACCAAACACTTATTAAGCTTGCCTGCATGCATAAATAGCACAATGTGTGCATCCAAACGTAAAACGGAGGGAATGACATATCACCTGGGCACGTGTTAGAAAGGGTAACACATTTTCCTGAGTGGATTGAAGGTGTGTGGGTGGTGAGAGCTGACACCAGCTTCAGAATCCACAGGCATCTTGTAGTGAAATGGAAGTGAGTGGTGAAGTTGCCATTGGGGGGGAAATCTAATTATCAGTAAAGTCAGTTTTGCTTATGAAATGACGGGGATAAAAATATATACAAAAGAAGATGCCAAACAATGTAGGCTGAAATAAACCAAATGGGCATGTCTGCAGGAGCACAAACCAGAGAGACCCCATGGGTTCTCTTCAACTACTGCGGAGTGACCTAATGATGCCCAAGCCTCATGCAACTTTCACTGAGTTTCACTGACAACAGAATTGTGGTTTGCACCACACAGGGTGTCTTTCAGTTAACCAATTCGGCGACGATAAAAATCCATACGGGGAGGAAAGCCAGAATCGGAATGGCCATTCCAAAATGGCAGTGCATAAAGGGAAACATGAAGGTTGATAGTCTTCACGGTTTCTCTACCAAAGCAAGAGCACGCTCTAGCGTAGAAGTTCTCAACCTGTGGGTCATGACCCCTTTGGAGGTCAAATGACCTTTCCATAGGGGTCACCTAAGACCATCGGAAAACACAGCTATTTATGTCATAACAGTAGTAAAATTACAGTTACGAAGTAGCAATGAAAATAATTTTGTAGTTGGGAGTCCCCACAGCATGATGAACTGTATTAAGGGTCACAAGAACCACTGATCTAGTGTGTTTATGGCTGCCTCCTCCTTCTCTGAGAAACGTTGATCCACACAGCGCTGGATCACTGAAGAAGCTGACTGAAGGCAAGGTGGCTCTTTGAAGGGTCACGCAACTCCAAGGGCCCACTGTCCCTGTCATACAACCTTGGCTTCCATTCTCAGTGGCCAGTCAACTGCCGCATCTCCTGGGTCAAGCTGCTTTCCAGACGAGGCAGAAGAGAAAAATTGAGAAGGAACCATGATTTTTCACAGTGAGGAGGATTAGCCTAAAGGCCGGAAGATAGGTTCAGAGTTGGAAATGGGAGAATTGTCCATTCAATTGTGAATGTGGAGTTTAAGACACAACGTGTGGCCATGACAAACCATCTCTGTCTTCACAGTGAATGAGCCTGATGCACAGGCTGGGTTTAAATCCACCTCCAACCTAGAACTGGGTCTGGGAATGTCAAAATGTGTTCCTGCAAAGGGATTCAGGACACGAGGCTGAGGGTGGAAGGAAGGGATGGAGGCAGTGTGGAAGAGACAGGCAGGCCTCTGCAATCTAGCTGCCTGATGCCTGTGGTTGTCAGATACCATTCTTTAGCCTGGAAACATCTCGTGTGCATACCAATCATATGGGCATCTTGGTAAAATGCACATTCTGTTTCAGGAGGTCTGGGATGGCCTTAGATTATGATTTTCCATTGAGCTCCCTGGAGATCCTGATGACGCTTGTCTGAGGACCACTCCTAGAGGAATGTGCTTCTGCAGATGTGTCTGAACACAGATGAGGTCCTGTGTTACCAGTGTTTCAATGCTTTCCCCCCAGAAGCCAGAACCTTGGCTATTGCTTATCTCTGTGTCTACAGCCATTGTCACAGGAGTGTCAAAATAAGATAGCATTCAAACAGATCCTAGATATATTGGTCTCCTTAGGAGATATTTGATTAATAAATAACAAAGGACAAATTTATAAAGCGAATACCATGTTGTCACATACAGCAGATAGAAGAGCAGTGGGAAAGAGGATTAGCATCTGAGAGTTTACTCTGAGCTATGTCCCACATTAGTCATGGTGCCTGAGGTCTGCTTAACTCATTCATGTCAAGCATAAGACAGCATGTGTTCATACATGATCTAATTTAATTGTCATACATAACCTATTAGTTTTTTTTAAATCTCCATTTTATATGAGTGGAACCAAAGGTTTCATTAGATTTAAGTTGTACAGTTTAAATAGTGGGGTAGACTTTTTAAATGGGCAAGATATAACTCTATTCAGGAAATAACAACCCAAGGAAATTTTATTAGTCCTGTTTTAAAACTATGAACAAACTTGGTCAGAATCACACAATTAGTGGGTCCTAATCAAGTGGTTTTAACCCTTGTCATAAACAGGAAGTGCCTAGGCATGTAAAAATAATCCCTCTCCTTGAGATACATTATTGTCTAATTAAATTCCACCCAGAGATACTACCCAGGCACTGGCATTTTCTAAGTTTTCTGGAAGATCTTAATAGGCAGACATGGCCTAGAACCATACCTTATGTGAAGGTCCATGGAACACTACATTACATACACTTAAAAATTAATACTTCTTCATGCCTATATTCAAGGGGAAGATAAGGTAATTAATCTCTCTTTGTCACTGGGAAACTGAGTATTGTGTGCCTGTATAATAAAGCATTGTGTCACATTAGTGCCTAGGGTCAAGTGAACAGGCTATGTTCTAAGAGGGTTTGTAATAATGGGAAAAGTCTGCCCACAGGAGATGGCTACTGAATTGAATTCAGAAAGAAATAATACAATGTGAAACCAACCACAGGAAGAGTCTGATGACCCTTGTTCATTTTTCCTTTTGTACTGCTGTCTGCATTACAAGAAAACATGGTGAAATCAGTTTGAAGAGTCAGCCTTCTCTTTGCAATGGTCTTCTTTGTTTCTGAGCTCGTCTTTTCCAGGAGCAAGGGGGCTTTGCTAATGCCAACACTACATGGAGAAAGTTGTTTCTCTTCTAGAAATTTCTCAAGATGTTAGGTTAGGTGTCAACTGCAGGTTCGGAATTGGTTTGTTTGGACTCCCACCATACACAATGTTTAGAAACTAACTTCTTTTAGGTTGGGATAAGAGCAAGAGTAAGGGACCCTTATCTAGTACTTTCTTGGTACTAGATAATAAGGATGTGTGCGGTGGGAAGAGGTGAACAGTACGAGCCCGGCCAGGAGGGCAGTGTTAAAGATCAAGTCAATTCATGAACCTAAATCAACAGACTCCCTGATTTAGAAGAGACTGGCTAACCCATGGGTGGGGATCTCCACTATTTTTTTTTCCTGTGAGGTAATGTCCATAAACTAAGAAATAAGACTGAAAATTTTTAACTGTCCAGAAATCATGAAAGACACACTATTTGTATTGTAAAGTAATTTCCCTGTACTGTGATTTTTCCATAAATTCCTTCCTCACACAGTTAAATGAACTAAATAAACCATTGGTACAATGCTACGAACAACATAGGATGTGTATCAGACACATCTCTTTGTTCTCAATACCCAATCATTTATTTGCATCCACCCAGAGCTAGATTTGCTGGTTACTGGTTTGAACAGCAACATGATTTTTTTTTTTGCAACGTGATTTTTTTTTCTCACAGAGAATGAATGGACTATCTTCTAGCTATTGTTTGCCCTAGAGAGGCTCTCTCAGACCCTTACATCTCCCAGTCCAGGGGCATTCCCTTACAAATGGGACAGGTAGCAAAGACAAACCATTGCTTTGCCTCATAGACCCAGGTTCCAAATTATCTAATTTTTTGGAATGTTCTCTCAACTACTTTTTCCCCCCCAGTGGAGAATTGAGAAAATAGTTTTCATAAAGTTTCGTACCTCTTGCCCCAGATGTATTAGTTCATTAAAATAAACAGTCTTGGAGGGGGTGCACTAAGTTTTGTATGGATCTTAAGCAATTGATTTGGTTTTCTACATCCTGGTTCTTCAATCTTCTGAGTCTTGCTTTCCTTTTTTGAAATACGAGTTGAAAAAAGATTATTAACCACTTACTACATGCTAAATGTGGTTTTGTGGACTAGAAATGCAAGAATAAATAAGAGAGCCTCTCTGTCCTAATGGAGCATACATTCAGAAAGACGGATAAGAAAGTAATAAAAATAAAATATTGTACTACATGATCATGTTGAGAGCATACAGTAACAGGGGAAGCGGTGAGAGATGGTGATGGAGTTGCTGTTTTTAAACAGGTATCAGGAACGGCATTTTGGAAGTACTGATGGTTGAACAAAGAGACACCAAACCTGTGGAATGAGGATGGCACTTCAGTGCTGTGAGGTCCAGCAGGAGGAAAGCCGGGTCAAGAACCTTGGGGAGAAGCACGGGGTATACTCAAGGGGTGTAACTGGAGCCAGCAGCTATGGGAGAACTGCAGGAGGAGAACTTGGTGTGATCCATAATATGGAATGAGGATCACACTGAGTGACCTGTGTGTGAAGAGAAGTCACTCAGAGTTTGTGCAAGGGCATGACTTTGAATTTAAAAGTCAAGTTTTAGACACATTAGGCTCAGGCAAGTGGGAATGCTCTATATGTTATTCAAGAAAGATTTTGGGGTTCAGAGGTGATGTGGGGCCTGTAATATATGGTTGTCGGTTATCAGAAGTTAGAGAGCATCTAAGCTCAAGGAATCAGGCAGAGCACGTAAATGCAAGGAGTGTGGTAAGCAAACCTAGGACGAAGTCCTGGAGCACTCTGCTTCTTAGATGTTTGGACAGCAATGGATATCTAGTAAAGATAACCAACCCCATGGCCAGTAGTCCAGGAGGATGAGCATGGTGTGCTAGAGTAGTTCTCAAACTAACAGAAAACATTCCTCCAGCTTAGACTAGTGGGATTCTTTTAACAATTATTTCTAATTGTAGTTCTATAAAGCCAATATCTTTAAACTGCTGATTTAGGATGCAGTACTGAAGATGTTGGAATTCTACCATTGGCAGAAAACCCATCCCAAACCTTAGACTTTTTGAAAGTCAATTGCAAATGTGAAGGTCAATTGTTTGACCCACACAGACAGTTTGAGGCTCCTGTCTAGACCTTGGTTCATAGCCATATCACTCCGAAAGTCCTTGATCCCGCTAAGTGGCATGCCTGTCTGAGCATTTCTCACACTTCCAGAGTCTAGGAGGAAGAGAGGGCTAAGCATTATGCTTTGTTAAGACTGGTTGAGGAGGAAGGAGTAGCAGAGAGATTGGATTAGCAGGGGTTATGATCTGAATGTATGTTTCCCTGAAAAATCCTAATCTCCAATGTAGTGGTATCAGAGTCCAGGTTTTGAGGAACAAGTTAGGTCTTGAGAATAGAGTCCTTGGGATATGATAGAAATGAGCTTGCTTCTTCTCTCTGCCACACACACTCAAGAAACAGAAAACAGCTTTCCTAAGTCAGCTGCTTCTTGGTCCTGGACTTGCCAGTCTCCAGAATTATGAGCTATTTCTACTGTTTAAGCCACCGCATCTGTCTTACTACTGTAGCTGGAACTGGAGAAACCATTTCTATCTAGCCAGAGGCCTAGCAGCAGCAAACAAGGAAAATATGGGAAGTGGGTAAGGATGGCAAAGGCCTGCCTCCCTCTCGAGTCTGCTTTGGAGCCATCTTTCATAATGGAGTCTGGCCAGTGTGATTGTGAAGAGTAAACATGTTTCATCCAAAGAGTTGGGCATTTTCACTTCCGCAGATTCCAGGCACCACACTCGGTGAAATGAGGGTGTTATCAGACTAGCAGCAGGAAAATAATGGCTCTCACAATGAACTAGAATAAAGCGTCCTTCCTCTCAAAGTACACTCTTTGTATAGCTTCTGATTTTGGATCTTCATCATGGGGTGCACAAATTTACCTTCCTGGAGAACATATCTCCCTCTCAGGCCTGGAGCCTGGGGAATGGGCAAGCTGCAGCTCATTGCTTTTGAACTCACCTGTGCATGTGTTGAGAAAAACTAGGAAACTGATTTTGGTTTCCACCAAGCAGTATATCTTTTTTTTTTCTCCTCCTGAAAGTGTAGTTTAAACAGCTTTATTGTCAGAGTTCTATGTCACAGTCCTCTGATTCTATAATTTTTCTGGTTTAATCTACTTTGAAACATTCATTTAGCAGATAGCTGGTGCACACTTACCAGGAATCAGATACCGAGCTGGGATCTGGCACAGGAGCAAACAAAGCAGGAAAACACCACTGCACATGTAGAGCATGCATTATGCAGAAAAAGAACGAGTAAAAATGTAGATGGAGTTTCTCATCACAGCTAGGATAAATAATGTAATAAAGGTAGTCTGCCAGGGAACTTGATGTTGACTGGTCAGAAATGCACACTCTGAAAGATTGACATTTGAACCTATCGATGAGATGGAAACACATTGTATCAAGGACTTGGGGGAGAATCCTGGTGCAAGGAACAAGTATGCACGCACAGAAAGGAAGGCAGACTGGCACTGCAAAGTAACAGAAAAAGGCATCTGTGGATCAGAGGTAGAGAAAGAGAGGGCGAGACAGACAGACAGACAGACAGGGAGGGAGGGAGAGAGAGAGAGACAGACAGACAGACAGAGACAGGGAGGGAGGAAGGGAGGGAGGGAGGGAGGGAGGAAGGGAGGGAGGGAGGGAGAGGGAGAAAGAAAGAGAGAGATAGACAGACAGATAGAGAAGAGAGAGAGGAGGGGGGAGAAGAGGGAGAGAGAGATAGAGATAGACAGTCAGACAAAGAGAGAGAAGGAGAGGAGAGAGAGAAGACAGAGGACAAATGACACAAGACCATTTCTGACACAGAAAGATGCTCCCATTTGACTCTCAGCAGAGACAGAAAGACAACTATTTTTCAAGGAAATAGACACTTTATGCAGTTTACATTTTCCTTTAAACTGTTTTATGTTGAGGTGACTGTAGATTTCTAGGCAATTATAATAAAACAGAAAGATTCCATCACCCTCTTACAAAACCTCCATACTAGACCACTGCCAGGATATTGACATCGGCACAACCCACTGATCGTATTCAGATTCACTCATTTCCACTTGTATCCATGTGTTTGTATCATTCTGTGTGGTTTTTAAAGGCAGTTTTTTGGTTCACAAGAAAAAAAAAATGAACAGAAAATCAAGTTCCCTTATGTGCCTGTCTATTGCTTCAGGCAAACCCTTCCTACCCACTATCATCATGGCACACCAGAGTGGTACATTTCTGCAGCCAACAGAGCTTACACTATATCTTCATCATCTACACTCCAGAGTCCTCATTAACATGCATTCTTTTATATTTTTATTTTTTGAGAATCTTATATATTTACATCATTTCTACTCCTCCTTCTCCTCTGTAGCTGAAAGTTTTTCTGTGTCCCAGCTGGCCCTCAGTCAGAACAAATCTCTCTCACCCACCACTCCTGCAGCCACTCAGACCCAAATAAACACACATGGGCTAATATTATCTTTAAACTATGGCCGCGGCAGGCTTCTTGTTATCTAGTTCTTATATCTTAAATTAACCCATTTCTATAGATCTATACTTTGCCATGTGGCTTGTGGCTTACCAGTACTTTTACATCTTGCTTCTCATGGTGGCGTCTAGCAGCATCTCCTCTGCCTCGCCTTTCTCTTCCTGTCTATCTGTTTGGATCTCCTGCCTGCCTCTAAGCTGCCTTGCCATGGGCCAAACGGCTTTGTTTATCAACCAATCAGAGCAACATATATTCACAGCATACAGAAAGACATTCCTATCACTCTTCCTCTAATTTCTCCCATGATCCTGCCACTCTTTCAAATTCATGACCTTGTGTTTAATTATGTACAGACAGACAGACAGACACACACACACACACACACACACACACACACACACAGAGATGCATTTAGGGCTGATGCCACTTGTGAGTCAGCCCAATCAGGGACTTGTTCCTGGAGACTGATTCTCCTCTCAGCAGCCATGATTGTCTGTAGCTCTTAATCTACAGGTGGAGCCCTGTGGGACTTCTCTGCTCGCTTTGGCATGTCAACTGGTACTGTCACTGCGCTGGTCTTCTTTAGGTAGCACTGGTTCTCGATAGCGTATATTTTGTGTGTTTTTAGGATATATGAGCCCATAGTTATGAATGGTTTCACGGCTCTAAAAGTTCTCTCATCCAGCTCACCCTTCTCCTAGAAAACGTCAACATGTATGGTCCCCATAGTTTTGTGTTTTCTAGAATGTCAAAAAGTTGAGCTATACAGTATTTAACGTTTTCATATGAGCTTCTTTTTTATTTTTTTTATTTTATTTTATTTTATTTTATTTTATTTTATTTTATTTTATTTTGGTTTTTCGAGACAGGGTTTCTCTGTGAAGCTTTGCGCCTTTCCTGGAGCTCACTTGGTAGCCCAGGCTGGCCTCAAACTCACAGAGATCCGCCTGGCTCTGCCTCCCGAGTGCTGGGATTAAAGGCGTGCGCCACCACCGCCCGGCCATATAAGCTTCTTATACTTAGTAATATACATGTAAGATTCCTCTGTGTATGTTTATGACTTTATAGCTCATTTCCTTTACTGTTGAATAATATTCCAACATCTGAATGCACCACAGTGTACCCATCCACTGACTGAGGGCATTATTTTTGTTTGGGGGCAGATTCTAGTAAAGTGAATAAAGTTGCTATAAACATCTAAGTGCATGTTTTTGTGTGGGCATGTTTTCAGTTCCTGTAGATAAATACTTGGACACAATTGCTGGTTTCCATGTTTACAATATTCAACTTTTGTCATTAAGAAAAGAAACACTTCACACTGGTTCATGTTGGCTTCCAAAGCTAGCATTTGGTACCCCTCAGCCCCCCAGCAGATGCTTGCTAGCTGTCATGTTGTCATTGTGGTTTGGGCCATTATAACAGTCCTGTGTAGTGCTAGCTCATTGTTGCCCTAATTTGCAATCCCCTAATGGCATGATGTGGAGCATCTTTTCATATGCTTATGGGCCATCTGTATGTTATCTATGGTATGCCCATTTAGGTTTTAGTCTCATTTTAATTTGGTTGTTCATTTTCTTATTGTGGAGTTACAAGAGTTCTTTGAAAAATTCTAATAGCCATCTTTTATCAAATATTCATTCATAATTATTTTATCTCAATTTGTGGCTTTATCAAATTTCCTCTAACACAGGCAAGGTGCAGGAACCTCCCTCATCACAACATTCCCTAATAAATTCCATTTAGTGACCATAGCCTACTCTCTCTTGGTCCTTCTTGATCTCTTTCCCCTACAGACACTAAGCTATTTGTTTCATTTAAAAAAACGAAGAATGTTCTGTAAGTAAAATTAGAGTATATAATCTTAGAACATTAGCTTGTTTCACTTAGTATGTAAGGCTCTCAGGGTTCACCCATGTTATTAATTATATGTTTGTTACATGTATATTCCTTTCTATTGATGAGTAATATCCTATAATATGGTGTGCCATAGTTTGTAGAACCATTGTCCACCACCAAAGGATATCTGAAGTAGTGTGCATTTTTAGATATAACAAAACTATGAATATTTATGAACGTTTTTTCCCCCACAGACCTACATTTTCATTTCTATGGGATAAATACTCAAGCATATTTGTCAATATAGAGTAATTACATGTTTAGTTTAATAAGAAACTTCAAAGGTGCCTTGCAAGGAGGCTACACCCTTTCACATTGCTCTCAGCAATGTATATATGATCTGATTTCTTCTAATTTCCTTCCAAATTGCATGTTGCCACTTTATTTAACTTTAATTCACGGTGATACTTCAGGGTGATATCTCACTGTACTTTTATTTTGTGTTTTCCTAATAGCTAATAGTGTCAAGTCCTCCTGTGTTTAACAACAATCTGTGTATCCTGCTCAATTAATATCGGTTCCTGAATTTTCCCATTTTCAAATTGGATTATGTTATTGATATCTGTTGAGGTTTTAAAGTTCTTTATATATTTTGGATATAGATTATCTGCTAGATGAGTGATTTGTAATATTATAGCTTGTGACTTATCTTTTAGTCTAACAGAACTAACAAACATGTTTAATTTTAATAAGGTTAAATTTATCATTTTAATGTATCCTGCATTTGGTTGAAAAATCTAAGAAGAATTTACATGCTTTGCCATCTCTGCCTTTCAATTAACCTATTTAGAACATTTACATTTAGTGCAATGCCTCATGTTAAAGCTTAACTTTATCACTCTGTTAGCTATTAGTTAGTTAAAACTTATTTCATGTACCTACCTTGCTCTTTTCTTGTCTTTGTGTGGGCTATTGAACGATTTTCAGAATTCTTATTTTTAATAGTATTTTGAAGTATATCTCTTTATGTAGTTTTATTGGTGGCTATCTTACAGTTTACATCTCTAAAGGGCTGCAGGTACCTAAAATAGTTTTGAAGGCATAAATACTAGAAGGAAGGAGATCAATAAGATTATTGAGATTATTACAAGTGTGAGATGATTCCTGCTTCCTAAGCCAACGGTCTAAAAATCAGCCTAAATGCTCTAGTCTCAGTCACCATTCCCCTCCTTCCCACATCATAAAGCCTATTCTGATCTCTTTCTAGTCACCATCATAAGCATTGATTGCTGAATCTCTTCACTTCTCTCTGTTCTCTCCTCCCACCATCTTAGCTCAGACAGCCCTTATCACTCCCAGATACTGGTTGAACTGCCCAACCCATCTCTCTCCTGCCATACTGCCCCTACTCCAGTCTCCTCCTTACAGCTATGACACTATGGCTAAAATTCAACCTTTATCACGGCACATTTTAGGTGACCAACTCCCTAGCTTTGTGCCTGGGGCTGATGGCATTTTTGAAAAACAAGACTTGTAGTATTAGAACTGGCAGTTTTAAGAGTACTAGGTCAGATGGTGACTTTGGCCTCATTGACTCCTCCAGGTCCTTGTCCTCAGGAGATGGGGCATATTCACTTGTGTAGACTTGAAGGCCTGCTTACTGCTTCTCCCTCAGTTACAAGCCCACCTCCTCTCCTTTGTCTCGGCTTTACCTGCATACTTCTTATTCCTACACCTAAGGTCCTCTATAGTGGACATTTTCCTATGTTCTTCTCACTCTTTTCACCTTTATGTTTTTTTATTGCCTCACTTTCATCTAGAACCTTCAAGATTTCTAAGACTGCATGTCTAGCTTTCTCTTTTTGTCCACCTATTCCTAATTCATTCCAGAACTAACTGCAAGTAATGGCCCCTTCTGGCCACTATAATGTCCTTGAGAACAGGAGCTGTGTTGTACTCTGTCCACTTTCTAGACGGTCTGGGATCTAGGAGGCCCTCAGGAAACACCCACTGTCAAGATAATAAATTTCATGAGAAATATTTGAGGTCTTAAAGGGCAATTGCTTTCCAAAACGGTTTATTCCTACATGTTACCAGATGTGGGTTGTCTTTCTGTATGCTGTGAATATGTGTTGCTCCCACTGGGTAATAAATAAAGCTGTTTTAGCCTATGATAAGGCAGAATAGAGCCAGGTGGGAAATTCAAGCAGAGATACAAAAGAGGAAGGGCAAAGTCTGGGAGATGCCACCTAGTTGCCCAAGGAGCAACATGCCAGCAGACTGGTAATACCATGACCAGGTGGCAATACATAGATTAATAGAAATGGGTTAATTTAAGTTGTAAGAGATAGTTAGTAATAAGCCTGAACAATAGGACAAGCATTTATAAGTAATATTAAGTCTCTGAGTGATTATTTACAAATGGCTGCAGGACAGGATGGGACAGGAAAGCCTCTGTTAACAGTTACCAGTGTGTTTTAGAACAATATGACAAATTAAAACTTAAATATTGATGCTTTCAAACCACATTTAAAAATGTTTGCTTTTACCAGTTCTTTTGAAATTCCATTATTAGAAACAAAAGAAATGTTAATGGTATATTCATTATACGTTTTCAGAGCACTGTGGCCTTTCCAGGATTTTTTCTTTTCTTTTTTTTTTCTGGAGTTGAGGACCAGGGCCTTGGGCTTGCTAGGCAAGCACTCTACCACTGAGCTAAATCCCCAACCCCCCAGGATTTTTTAAAGTGCTGTTTCTGGTCACTTATGAAAGCTGCTGGGGAAATGCTTCCAGGGAGCAGGTCCTTACTTCCCTCCATGGCACAGTGGGTTCCTGTCTTTAGCATCTGAGATGAATGCTGCCTTTGATTTCCCTGAGGTTCCAGAAGTAACAAGCCAAACAGTCAGTCTCTCTCTCTGTCTCTGTCTCTGTCTCTGTCTCTCTCTCTCTCTCTCTCTCTCTCTCTCTCTCTATGTTCCAAGAGAATGCAACTCTACCCACAGTACTCACACATCTCCAACAAGTGGCCCCAAAGCAGCAGCTGCAGACATCTTTACATCCAGACTTTAACCCAGAGGAGACATTTTTGGACAAGGGTGGACGAGGGATTTCAGCAGAGGAGTCAGGACTCAAAGTGCTGACATGCAGGATGAGGATGGTATGGAAATCACTGTGACAAGTATGATACTACAGAAAAACAAATAGAGGCTACTCCCCCAGGAAACAAGTCACAAGGCCAGGCTGCCTCCATCTTACTGTCCAAAGCAGGAAGGTCCTGGAGATTTCTTTAAGGCAGCCCAGAGAGTTTTCCTATCCAGGAACAACTAACTGCTTTATTTTTAACCTGGCTCCTGTTTTCATTAGCTGACATCTTAGGGGTCATGATTAAAGTGTAAAACTATGAAAGGAAGGAATGCCAGCGATGGGATTTATACAATGAACGTCTTGAATTTTCCAAGAAATGATTTTCACAAGAACCACAAGATGGCATTGTCTGCTGTGGGACTGAGTTCTGACACAGCAAGAACTGACAGCAGAGACCGGAAGGCCACATTGTTTCATATTCCTCATTTTATTTCAAAGGCCAGCCTTCTTCCACATCTGCCCTATTCGGTGTGCTCTGTGCCCATGGTGTGCTGAGTCATAAGAGAAGGTAAGTGACTGGACACGAAGATGGGCAGCCTGGAGAAGGATGCTACAATGCTGTAATACATAAACAGCACAGCAGTGTGAGGTGGGGGAGACAGTTATTGTTCTGATTGGCTAGCACAGGATGGAAAGACTTCATTTGCAATTACACACCAATACAAAGGAAAGTTTGGTCTGATGAAGCTATAGTTCAAACAATTCTGATATTTGTTCAAATTAATCAACTATTGAATATTTTATTCTTTTTCTTTGATATCATATATCCACATACACAGACAATTATAGTTCCCTCATGGTCTGCATAGGATGGAACGGTGCCTTTCACCTCAAGACTGTGAACATGGTACCCTAACATAAGACAAAATGGGACAAATTCATAGCAAGTCCCCTGTCCTTTATAAAAGTTGCTCATTTGAATCTTCAACAATCTCAAGTGTAGTGGGCTAGACAAGGGAACCAAGTCTAGGTAGTCCAAGATCACAAAGTGGTACTCTATGATTTAGCCTTAGGAAATCTGATCCTAAGGCTCGGGGTTTTGCCCTGTGCTACACTGTTGTTGGCCCTGTACCACACTGTTCTTAGACATTAAACAGTGGAACTAAGCAAGGGTGTGAGTTCTCCCTTCAGCTACAGTATGCCTCTCTGTATCGGAGTGATGGGCTGCAGCTGCACATGTCCATAGCCATGATAGGCAGGGCCATGAGTACCCCATATTTCTGTTCTTTGATATTCTGGTTGAGATACCTGAGCAATAGAGTGCAGGCCATGATTGGAAAATCTTTTTACCTCAGTGGACCACAAATGGGTTTGCATTGATCATTCAACAGAGAAAACTTTGGTTATGAGTCATTATTTTTCCTGTTTACTCCATGCCATATGCATGTTCAGTGTAACAGATCTTACCTTAGTTTGAGAGCCTATAGATAAGGAGAATGTGACATTCTGAGGTACCTGATAAACAAGATATGGTCCCTGTCCTCAAGGGACTTAGAGTCAAATAAGAGTTTTCTTTTTTTATAAATATTTTTTATTTTATAATTAATTTAATTTTACATATCAGCCACAGATTCCCCTGTCCTCCCTCCTCCCACCCCCTCAGACTTCCCCCACCAATACACCCCCCATTCCCACCTCCTCCAAGGCAAGGTCTCCCCTGGGGATTCAGCCCAGCCTGGTAGATTCAGCTGAGGCAGATCCAGTCCCCTCCTCCCTGCACCAAGGCTGAGCAAAGTGTCTCAGCATAGGCCCTAGGTTCCAAAAAGCCAGCTCATGCACCAAGGACACATCCCAGTCCCACTGCCTGGGGGCCTCCTAAACAGTCCAAGCTCATCAACTGTCCCACTTATCCAGAGGGCCTGGTCCAGTTACATGGGGGCTCCTCAGCTATTGGTTCACAGTTCATGTGTTTCCACTAGTTTGGCTATTTGTCCTTGTGCTTTTTTCCAATCATGGTCTCGATATCTCTTGCTCATAGAATCCCTCCTCTCTCTTGCTGGTTGAACTCCTAGAGCTCCACCTGGGGTTTGGCTGTGAATCTCTGCATCTGCTTCCTCCAGTCACTAGATGAGAGTTCTATCATGACAGTTAGGGTGTTCGGCCATCCGATCACCAGAGTAGGTCAGCTCAGGCACTCTCTCAACCATTGCCAGTAGTCTATGGTGGAAGTATCTTTGTGGATTTTTGGGGACCTCTCTAGCACTCTGCTTCTTCCTCTTCCCATAGGGTCTTCATTTATCATGGTGTCTCTTTCCTTGTTCTCCCACTCTGTTCCTGATCCAGCTGGGACCTCCCACTCCCCTAAGCTCTCTTTCCCCTGACCCTTGCCCTCCATTACCCCTCCCTCACCCCCAGTTTGCTCATGTAGATCTCATCCATTTCTCTGTTGCTGGGCGATCCCTGTGTCTTTCTTAGGGTCCGCTTTACTAGGTAGCCTCCCTGGAATTGTTAGTTGCAGTCTGGTTATCCTTTGCTTTATATCTAGTATCCACTTATGAGTGAGTACATACCATGTTTGTCTTTCTGAGTCTGGGTTACCTCACTCAGGATGATATTTTCTAGTTTCATCCATTTGCCTGCAAACCTCATGATGTCATTGTTTTTCTCTGCTGAGTAGTATTCCATTGTGTATATGTACCACATTTTCTTTATCCATTCTTCAGTTGAGGGGCATCTAGGTTGTTTCCAGGTTCTGGCTATTACAAATAATGCTGCTATGAACATAGTTGAGCATGTGTCCTTGTGGTATGATTGAGCATTCCTTGGTTATATGCCCAAGAGTGGTATAGATGGGTCTTGAGGGAGGTTGATTCCCAATTTTCTGAGAAGCCACCATATTGATTTTCAAAGTGGCTGTAAAAGTTTACATTCCCACCAATAATGTAGGAGTGTTCCCCTTGCTCCACATCCTCTCCAACATAAGCTGTCTTCAGTGTTTTTGATCTTAGCCATTCTGACGGGTGTAAGATGGTATCTCAGAGTCATTTTGATTTGCATTTCCCTGATGATTAAGAATGTTGAGCAATTCCTTAAATGTCTTTTAGCCATTTGAGCTTCTTCTGTTGAGAATTCTCTGTTTAGCTCTATAGCCCATTTTTTTAATTGGATTGTTGGGTGTTTTGGTGTCTAATTTCTTGAGTTCTTTATATATTCTGGATATCAGCCCTCTGTCAGATATGGGGTTGGTGAAGATCTTTTCCCATTCTGCAGGCTGTCATTTTGTCTTATTGACTGTGTCCTTTGCCCTACAAAAGCTTCTCAGTTTCAAGAGGTCCCATTTATTGATTGTTTCTCTCAGTGTCTGTGCTACTGGTGTTATATTTAGGAAGTGATCTCCGTTGCCAATGTGTTCCAGACTACTTCCTACTTTCTCTTCTATCCGGTTTAGAGTATGAGAGTTTTCTAAGTGTTATGAAAGAGGTAGGCAGGGGAAGCCAAATGAACATAGAGAACATTCACGCCATCTCCAGGGTTCAGTGTGGGTTGGAGAAGGTTCCTGGATATAGGATGCATCTGGCTGGTCTTGAAGGATAAGTTAGAGGGGAAGGGATTAGCTGGACTATGTCTTTCCCTTACTGCCTACATTTCATTAGACACCTTCTCAGTAGGAGTGACTCTACCAGGTTTCTATCAGATAATGATTTGAAGCCACAAGGGTCTTTCTTCATCTCCTCTCCCTTCAGGGGTGCCTTACTCCTTTCCCTGAGAGACTCATATCTAGAGATTTCACTATCTAGGCTCTGTTGACTTGGTCATCAACTGGGCTTGGCCAGTGTGGAAGGAGATGATCTTACTAGCAACAGGAGAGAGCAGTAATTATGACACACAGCCCTTCTGGTTATGCCTGGTGCTGACCGCACCTGTGACTATGGCTTCTGTTGGAGGCACTGACCTTGGCTACAGCTGTCCGGTAGACTCTGGGAAGCCTATTTGCACTTATTTCCCGTTGCTTGTCCTTGCATGCCATAATGGCTCCTCTTGGCTACTTAACTCTACTGATGTTATGCCTCTTTGAATCATTCTTTCAGTCAAAAAATTCTTGATGAGTCCCACACAAAGAGGGCATATAATGCTCAGGGGATCCTGACTGATATATGTGAGAGAAAAGAGATTTAACTGTTCCCACATTTATCTTTGACAGTGCCCGATCCCTGAGAGCAGAATGGGAGCGTATTTAATATCAGTGGACTGAGTACTCTTTGCCAGAACCATCTGCATTTCTGACTCCCCATAAAAAATGGAATCATAATGGAATCCGTGTCTATGGGTAGAGTGGATGAGATGCAATCCACTCTAGCTAGTATTTCTTGAGTTCTTTAGTATGTGTTAACAGTGTGCTGGCTCAAAAGCCACAGAGAAAATAAGGAAAGTCTTTTCTTAACAAGCTCATAGTCTGGATGGGAAAGAAACCTAAATCATCAGTTTAAGAAAAGGTGGTACTAACTAGTGTACCCTGTGTTTGATGTAACAACAAATCAATCTTGAAAAGCAAGGAGATTTATACACTAAAGGTTACTTCTCTTTCCTGTGATGCCTAAGGCATGAAAAGCAGCTATATTGTGGTTGCACCATTTGTAACATGTGGGTTCAAAGATTCTGGCAGAAAGAGAGAGAGAGAGAGAGAGAGAGAGAGAGAGAGAGAGAGAGAGAGAGAGAAATAGAATCATCATGTTAAGCAAAGGATCCTCCTGCTAACAACCCTGCTGTGTGCCTAGAAAACTCCTACAAGGGCTCACAGGGGGCCTGGTAGGGGAGGTTATACTCAAGAATGTGAGGTGATGAAATGAATACAGAAAATGATATACATACACGAAATGGAATGGCATTCATCCACAAAGAAGAATGAAATCATGTTTGCTAGAAAATGGACAGGACTGAAGAGCATCACAGTACATGAAATAAGTCAGCCACAGAAAGCCAATTATTGCACGTTCCCTCCCATTTGTGGGCCCTGGGATTCTGTATAGCTACATAAAGGCGTGTGTGTGTGTGTGTGTGTGTGTGTGTGTGTGTGTGTAGAAGGAAGTATAAGTGAGGAGACAGGTGCAAGGAGAAGAAGGAGGGCAGATAAGGGGAGGATAGAAGGAGGGTCACATAATGTGATATACTTGGGAAATTTCCTATAGGAAACCTGACACTGTACACTGAACACACACTAATTTAAAAAAGAACGCAAGCAAGAATAAAGTGGAATTAATCTGGTAGTAAAGAGAATGCAGAGTGTTCCAGCTAAAGAGAATGACGTGTTTAAGGGTAAGGTAGTGAGGGAAAGGGTGGAATCTTTAGGCAAGGGCATGCCTTTCTGCATAGCTAGGACCCATGAGAACAGAAGATGTGGGAAAGTAAAGCCAAGAGAGAGAGGTGGTGTTCAGGTAGCCAAAGGCAAAGGCATAATCCCACACTTAGGATTTAGTAATTGACTGTAAAGGACATGTGTAACATGAACTGCTAAATGGTCTTATTAATAAAAATTTAAAAAAACCTAGAGCCAGATATTGGGGTGAAAGCTGAAAGATCAGAGAAACAGAACAAGCCAGCCATGTTCTTAACTCTACAAAATCCTCAGCCTCAAGAGAGAGACTTCCTGTTTACTCAGGCCTTATATGCTTTTCTGTGTCCTGCCATCTTCCTTCCTTCCTAGTGCTGTGATTAAAGGTGTGTGCCACCACACCTGGCTCTGTTTCCAGTGTGGCCTTGAGCTCACAGAGATCCAGATGGATCTCTGCCTCCCAAATGCTAGATTAAAGGTATGTGCTACCACTGCCTGATCTCTATGTTTAATATAGTGGCTGGCTTTGTCCTCTGATCCCCAGACAAGCTTTATGGGGGTACACAACATATCACCACAGCCATGATAAAACAGTGTAGCATTTCAAAGATAGGGAAAGTAGCATAAGAAACAAAGTAAGACAAGAAATATTAAAATTGAAAACAATCCTCCTAGAATAAAACATATCAGGAGGAGTAAAATAGAGTGCGAGTTTAATCTAGACACGAATAGAAAAGACAAAAAAAGCTTGGGTAGGGATAAACAGAATGTACTGGACTTGGTTCTCTGTCATCATGGGGAACTGAGGAATCAAAACTGCACTCAGGACTTTTAACTAATGTTTTTTCATGGCACATGGTATCATTCTTTCAGCTCAAGAACGTAGAATGAGAAGTTTATGGAGAGGCCAGATACTCACTCAGTGTGAAATGTGACACACACAAGACACATCTCCAGGTGGCCTTGCACAGACCAGTTTTCCCTCACTTACAGTTCTCAGAACAACCATAGAGAGCACTGAGAATGTGACATCATTTCTTAAGAAGGAAGGAGCCACAGCATCACTGGCTCCATTCTGGTCTGTTCTGGTTCAGGGTGACCTACAGAACATTAGTCTAGCATTTCATATTTCCTCTGGGTGTAAAAGCCAGAGTGGATCATGCTTTCCAGGGTCCTTTGGCTATATAGCAAGCAAGCCACCTGCACATAAGACTGTACTTCTGACAATTTTTCAATGTCTTGGAGGATCACCTAGCTACGAACCCTCCACTTTTGCTGTCCCTTGTCACCTATTGTGGGTAATAAACCTGCCTCATGTAACGTATTGTGGCCAAGTGCTCTTTTAGTAGTATTTGTTCTGCCCATGACCTTGGGCTATATGGCCCAAAGGAGGTGATGCTTTCTGCCATTGTATGTGACCTCTTATAAGGGGTTGGAGAAGGGTCACATGTTCTTCTCTCTGCTCCTGCCTGTGAGATGGATTCGTTCTCAGATCAGAGGACAACTTCTGCTGTCTACTCTGTTCTGTAATTATGAGTGTATTTTCTCTATTTATATCATAATAAATTCTATTACCCATTTAATAGACTCACATGGATTGATCGTAATATGCTCTTTCTTGCCAGATTGGGGCAAGTGACAGATACTGGCACACCCCAAGGTACAGTGGGCAAGATGTTGAGAATTTTTCCCAGGAATTGATACCAGTGTGCAGCAAGCCTACTTCACAATGAAGCTAAGGTTTCTACAGGATGACAGGTTAAAGGTAACTCAGGATCCAGATCTTGGCTAGTGACATAAAACTGAGAGTCCATATGGGTGACTACTGAGAACAAGAGACAAGAGTGTCAAGGAAGAATGGAGAAAGCCAGCTCACAATGTACATTCAAGAGACATGACAGATGAGAAACACCACTGAACAGGGCGTTTCAGAGGAGAACTTGGTAAGTGCTGATCCAGGAGGCAATGGCAGTGCCCAGAAATGAAAATCAGGGCAGTGTGAGGTACAGCACAAGAGTAAAGCAGAGGAAAAGACCATCAAATAAGGAGTCAGTGTGTATCCATCGCTGAAGGTCATCAGAAGGCGAGAAGAACAGGAAAACAGACCTGAGAATTTCCCAGTTATCCAAGGAGGCAATGGTTACATATACTATATATCTGGGGTAACACATCTAAAAGCAGCCTGGTTATTGGTGTCCTTCCTTTTCAATACCAACTACCATCTTCTAATTCATGTAGCCTTGCTTAGAAAAGCTTTGCTCTGGAAAGTGCTGATTTGATAAGCCTGGGGATTTCCCAGGTGGCCAGTCTAAAACTCTCCAGTAACATGTCCAGTTGCTAATATTTCTCATACACTGCTATAGGGCTCAGGCTGCTCTTCATTTAATTTTGAGGACAGTTGAGTTATTCTAATTTTACAGATTGAGACTCTGTGTCTCAGGTAGATAATGTAGCACATGTAACATTGTGACTGTCTATACCTTCTCTTTTCTCTCCCAAACCTATGTGTATTTTTGAACACGTGTATTTTTTGAACACACTGTGACTTGTTTAGAGACTCCTTTTGTCTGAATCAGTCCTTATTGTGTGCCTCTGTAACCTTTTCTGTCTGCATGAGCAAAAAATCTTCTGTGTAACTTAGATCATGGCATGCTGGTGCTGGCTCCTTCCACTCGGTTCCCTGAGAGTCTAGTCTCATGGTGGAGGCACCTTTACCGCAAGCTCTGGGAGCTATGTTTACCACACCAACTCTGGGAAATTTCTAGGTCCACGTTGCCACCAAGAAGCATGCTGCTGGTTGCTCATAAACACTATATAAATGTTTGGTAGTAGGACTTCTAACATCAAGCCAGGAAGCCATTTCTTGGTGATGCCAATGTTGTATTGATCTACTGTATTCCTAATGCTATATGACTTGACAAGCTCATAACTGTAAAACACTATATGCTAAGTGCTATCATACAGAGTCACCCTACTTCTCTCAAATGGCAGGTTTCTTTGGCCTCTGAACAATGTTGATTAATCTATTAAAATAATGCGTAGTCAACCTTAACTTACTGAATAAATTGAAAGCAATGGGGATTCAAGTGGATCTACCCAATGTTATTTTTAAATTCTAAGAATTACAATTGGCCCATCATAAAACTCCCCATAGGGAATATCTTGAAGTGGACTTTAAGTAACTCAGGCAGAATATCCTTTATTTATCTGTGAATTGGGCAAAGACATAATCGTTTAACTAGGAAGGCAATAAGATTCCCATTCACTGGATATACTTAGGGTCTACAATAGCCAGAAAGTATGTCTTATGAGAAATTTAAATCTCAGATAAGGAGTTGAAGTATCTGTCTATGGTGGTTTGAAAGAAAATGGCCTCCAAAGAGAGTGACACTATTAGGAGGTGTGGCCTTTTTGGAGGAAGTGTATCACTGTGGGGATGGGCTTTGAGGTCTCTTTTGCTCAAGCTTCCCTCAGTGTGGCTGTCAGTTCACTTCTTGTTGCCTGCAAGATGTAGCAGTCTCAGCTCCAGCACCACGTCTGCCTGCACACCACAATGCTCCCTGTCATGATGATAATGGACTGAACCCCTGAAACTGCAAGTAAGCCACCACCACTTCAACTTAATGTTTACTTTGCCATGGTTGCCATGGTCAAGGTGTCTCTTCACAGCAGTAAAAACCCTAACTAAGACACTGTCCTTCAATATTCACTCTACCTCGGAATCCCCCAAGACTCTGGCTATTTGTAACAGGGCTAGTTCATCAGTCTCTCGGTCGGGTAGTCATTTGCTCACTGGTAGAAACTGTGGAAGTCCCTAGTGGAAGTGAGACAAGAGTGGCTTTTGAGGAATTCATACCCCCTTCAATCCTTTGAGCAGTCACACAAGAAGAGAGAGCCCACCCATCCTGGGTTGTTTCACCCGGCAGCATGAAGTTAAGGAAATATCTCGCAAATCCCATGTCCATGACAGCAGGAACATTCTAATAATTAAACGAGCCAATGAGTCTATCAGAGGAGTAAGATCCTCTGTGCAAGAATGAGTACTGTTACCCAGGTGCACAGAGGTCAGATGACCAACTGCTAGGCACAAAGGACTGTATGCCATAGGATGACTGGGTTATAGTTAAGGCATCCACACAGCTCAGTGTTCTTAAGACAGTCTTCAGTTATATCTGTTTCCCTGGTGTATTGATTGATTTGGCCGTCTTTCATTACCCCAAATCCCCCAGTTTTCAAGGCAAGTCCGATGGTCACTGTAGTTAAATTACACACCTCTAAAATCCCTCTCTAGTTTAATGAAATTGCCTGTGTTTTGCTGGGATGTGGCAGCTGGGTTCTGCCCAGGCTATGCCATAAAAGAGGATTTTAGACAAAAGGAAACAGTCTCCAAGTCCCATGGGGTGTTCTCTCCATTCCACAGTCCAACTATGAACATATTAAGAAAACCTCTCAAGCAGTTGTGCCTAGTTCTAACTCCCTTACTGAGCAAGGACCTCCTGCCTGTCCCATGGTGAGCAAGCAGCACTCTCACTTCCTTTGGGCCATCTTGAGTATAAAATAATTTTCAAGGGAAAAATACCATGAAAGTTCATTGTAGGAGTGGTCCTCATGGTCGATATTTTTCAGAATAACAATTCCTATGGATATTGTGATTAAATGTTAACATCATGTGTTACCATCATACGTTGGCTTTTAATAATTCATGTAAAGGTCCCAATCTTATTGAGGAACTGTGGAGCTATGCAAAGTCAAAATATTTTATGCTAAATCTCACACTATTATGAAAGATTCTCATTGTCACCCTGGGTGCCAATGGCAATTGCCTTCTCAATAATTATTTATATGATAATGAGGTTTGAATGGAAACATGTGTGAATATTTGAAATCCGTATCTTCCTATCTCTGAGACATACTGAATATCATTCCCCAAAGAAGAGTCATAAATGTTACTGCATAACCAAAACCTTATCACAACTATACCCACAAATATGTAAAAATATCTACCATGATAATACAAATAATCTTGGTGCCCATAGTCCAGCATATTATTCAGTGACTCACAGTCCAGCACACTATTCAAGGAAACCCTAGTCAGTTTTGAAGACCTATCAGAAATGGGTGCTCTTGTTTTTACATGGATGCAGGTGAATTCATCAGCAACTGAGTGCCACCTGGGATAATTTATCTTGGAGAATTCAATGGGACCAGCTATAAAGACCACAACCATTAATATTCCTGGGGCCTCTCATCCAGTACTGAAACTGTGTTCCAGTGTTCATCAGAAATACAGAACACACACACACACATACACACACACACACACACACACACACACACACACACACACACACACACACTGTGCATACAAGCATTGACACAACCAGCACCTGCATTCTGACAATATCTTGGGTGAGTCCTATATATTTTAAGCTGAGAAACATGAGGCTGGAATGCTCCTTCGCCCACACCCTGCAGGTTTGGATCCTTCACCCACAGCCTGCAGATCTGGATGCAGACTTGGATTTTTCCCACTTACTGTGATACATAGGTTAAAGGAATAAATCAAACATATGGCCAATACAGAGGAGGAACTCCTACATTTCATTTCCCTTGTTCAGCTTATGCAAAATCTCTCCAAGTCCTGGCCACTTCGTAAGACCAAGCAACCTGGAGCATTATCCTTGCAACTTACAGCTTCATAGATGTCCCTCATTCCAAAACACACCCACAGATCTTTATCCAGAAAGACACACTTGGCCCATGCCTGATGACCATTGTCCTACCCTCCACCTCCCCTCCAAAAACTTGGAAAGTGATTTCAGGAAAGCAAAACCTAGCTCGGTAATTTTCACACAACTTTCTCAAAGCTTTCCAAGAGCATGAAATGCAATTAACACCGCTGTGAAGTCCACAGTTGTTCGTTCCGAGGTCAGCCAAGGCTTTTGTTACCTGACATATAAGCAGCTGTTCCCAACTCACGCAAATTGTCACTGGAATCGGGACTTAGAATATACAAGCGAAACAAATCTGCCCTTTGGATTGGCATGGAACAAAAATGTTTCCCTCTTTGCTCTCCCCTATCAGCTCCAGCCCCTAGTCACCTGACTGTACAGCCATGGTCACTAGGCTCACTTTTCTATATGCAATTCAGTCCTTTTTATTATTTCTCCCCCGAGGTTCTACTCTATTACACATTTTTATTTCTGTAGCCCGGGATTTGGGACCTCTGCAGACATAGTAAAGAGGTTAATCTGAGCTGAGATAGATCGGATCTGTTCCACTCATTCTGATCTATCTGCCTGCCTCCCTGCTATACCAGCTTGAAATCTTTGGCACTGTTTCACTTCATGTCTCTGGTAGAGAGTTTTTCTTCCCCCTTTTAAATGATTTTAAAGGTTGCTATGTTTTCATTACAGATAATATGGTTAAATCTTCAAGTGCCATGAAGTTAAATGCATACACTAAATTTGATAGATATTTTCCCTCTCGGGGTTATAAAATAGAAACATAAGCAATGTAAAGAGTTATTTTCAAACTTCGGGGACGTGAACTGGAAAATACACCAGATATGTTAGAATTATTGTTGTTCTTGGGTGCTGGAATCATGAATACAGCAGCTGTTTTTTGGGATATGCTTATATTCTTCATGCCACAATAGATACAGATGTGCTGTCTGCTGACAGAGATGTACATGGTTATTCTACACTAGAGATCCCTGGAACTGTCAGGCTTTGGTGACCAAAAGCACCAAGGGATGGTAGACATCCAGCCTTAAGGTAAAGACGAACCCCCATTGGAAAATCCCTTGAGCCTAAGTGGAGACTTGGTCATACCTCTAAGGTCCCCAAATTTGTCCTAGATTTTGGACCACCAGCTTATCATAAGTTGATTCAAAGATGATTACAGGTTCGCACGGGTAAGAATTGAGTACAAATCAGCAACAGGACTAACAGATACCCAGGCTTCCTCTGGCAAGATCAGTCTTAGCAACTGATGAGTCTGGTTTTTCATTGTACCAAGCATGATGCTCGATCACTTATGTTTGGATTCCGATGAGCACAGGATTGGCATCATCTACTCTGTTCAGCACAGTGCTCACCCTAGAAAACCATACTTCAGGAAGATTTTAGGAGCCAAAGATGAAGTCCCCTGGGGCTTCTCAAGACCAGAGGCTTAGACAGTCACAGAGTCTTGTCTTCAATGAGTCTCAGACCCAGAGACAAACAACGTTGTTGGAGCTCTGGGTCTCAAGAGCCATGAGGTAGATACATGGGACATATCAAGGTACTACAAGGAGTTGTACTTTTGAAAAAAAAAAAAAGGGATAGTCAACACCTTTAGGATGGTAAATATCTCTTCTCCAAAAGCTCATTCCTTACCTTGTCTTGAGCTGTAGATGTTGCAGGCAAGGGCTGAAGCCAGAACAA